>JAUKWC010034500.1:0-113269 GCA_032356245.1 Endocladia muricata
ACGTCGGGTTCGCGCGCAGCAGTCGTTTCACTTGCCCCGGCTGCGGCACCGGTGATCAACATGCGCCCGATGACGCAGGAGCTGATACTCGAGCGACTGTACGGCGACGAGTTCAGTCCGGAAGTAAGGCGGCGAGTGGCAGTCCGCGGCGCGCGCGCTCGGGGACTGGCTTGAACGCGCGTGCCCACGGCAGATAGCCACCTTAGATTGTGTTTAACATAATATGCATTATGCGCAATCGCTGTGTAGATCCATTTTAGTAATGTCCGGTTTCTCCACAGTAGACATGTCCGGTTTCGGCCTGTACGAGGTCGCCTCCAGCCCGTCGGGCGCAGCGGACATGTCGAGTGAGCAAACTGGATCTGGTGACGATGAGCAACACGGAAGTCGATCGGCTTGAAGTGATGCAACGGGTTGCCGAACGTCGCCTGACTGCGGTTGCAGCCGCCGAACAGCTGGCAATCACACCACGCCAGGTGCGACGGTTGCTCAAAGCGTTCCGAGCGGACGGCGCCGCGGGACTTGTTTCCAAGAAGCGCGGTGCGAGGAGCAATCGTGCCTATTCCGAGGTGTTCAAAGAACGGGTTGTTTCGATAATACAAGAGGAGTATCTCGACTTCGGCCCCACGCTCGTCGGTGAGAAGCTGTCTGGGCGTCACGAGATCACGCTGTCCGAAGAGACGCTCAGACGCTGGATGGCCGAAGCCGGCATCTGGAAGCACGCAAGACGCGTCGCCAGCGTGTCTACCAACCGCGATATCGCCGGGATTGCTTCGGGGAGCTGATACAGATCGATGGCTCGCACCACGCGTGGTTCGAAGACCGTGGACCGAAGGCGTATCTGCTCGTTTTCATCGACGACGCGACGAGCAAGCTCGTCGAGATGCGCTTCTGCGAAGCCGAGTCGACATTCGACTACATGCACTCGGCGAAGCGGTATCTCTCGACCTACGGCAAGCCAGTCGCGTTCTACAGCGACAAGCATTCGGTGTTCCGCGTGAACAAGAAGGATGCTGTTAGCGGCACCGGGCTCACCCAGTTTGGTCGTGCGCTACATGACCTCAATGTTGACATAATCTACGCCCATAGCTCACAGGCGAAGGGGCGCGTTGAGCGCAAGAACCTGACGCTTCAGGATCGGCTTGTGAAAGAGCTGCGTCTGGAACGCATCGACAGCATAGAGGCTGGCAACGCGTTCCTTCCGACGTTCATGACGACGCTCAACGGCACGTTCGCGAAGGAACCGTTGAACCTGAAGGACATGCATCGACCGCTGACGGACCAAGACGAACTCGATGAGGCCTTGTGCTGGCAAGAACAGCGAAAGGTGTCCGACAGCATTCAGTACGACAACGTCCGGTTCCTACTCGAACCGAACGACATGACCAACGAGCTTCGCCGCAAGCGCGTTACCGTGTTCGACTACCCGGACGGCACGCTGTCGATCAAGTATGAAGGCGCCTCCCTGCCCTATCAGGCATTCGACAAGGTCGGCCACGTGAAGCAGGCCGACATCGTGTCGAACAAGCGGCTTGGAGCTGTGCTTGCGTTTGCGAAGGCGCAGCAAGCGAAGGTTGGCCTTGAACGCAGCAAGAAAGCGCCTGGGCGGCGTGGTCAGCGACTGATCGGCTGCGCGTCCCCTACTCCGCGTTCGTGTCCTGAGAGGGGAAGAAGAACGTGTGTCATTCGTAGTTCAGCCCCGCACCAAGCGCGCATGGTGAACCTGCCAACTCAGCGCAGGAACCGGTCGAAGAATTTGATCAGCCTTTCATTGTGTACGTTCTCTGCATCGCTGCGATGCACGTGGTCCTCTCCTTCGTCGTAGTGGACTTCCAAGTGACCGTCACGACCTTCCAAGCGTTGCTGCAGTCGTCGTGTCATTTCCACATTCCAAGTTCGGTCCTTCATCCCGTGGCTCAGGCTGATTGGACCGGCGTACCGCTCGATCGGAATCGGCGTCGTCGGCTTTAGCTCCTCTGACGAGTCTCGCCACGACCAGGCGCGATCGGCCGGATCCCAAGCGATCCAACCGGGGTCTCCACTGTCCCGGTACCGTTTTGCGTCGAACGCCCCGCACACCACGTCGGCCGGACTGTGGGCGGCTAGCGCATCGACCTGGCCTGGAGACGCATCGGTCGCCATCAGGGATGCCAGTAGCAGCGCGTGCTCGCCGCCACGGGATAGCCCGTATAGACCGACTTTGCCCGAGCAAAACTCGAAATCACGCAAGGCGGCCAGCGCCGCTTCCGTCCGATCGATCGGCACCTCCCGGATGGCACCGGCGTTCCAGGCGTTGCCTCCCGTCGAGTAGGGGTGCGGGTAGGCCAGAAATCCGTGCGCCGCGAGCAGGGTTGCGGTGCGGTGAGACCACCCGGACAGCGCACCTTCCGAGCCGTGGAGGATCATCACCGCAGGATGAGGCCCGGCGTCGGCTGGACCGTAGGTCGTTCCAAACTCCGGCAACAGCCGGCGCACGATCTTCAACATCAGCATGGATGACTCGGTAAGACAAAGGTAGCCGCGTTCGCAGTGGCTGCCGGACTCGCGTCAACCGACGTGTTGAGCGTCATGGCGACCTCAAGCTGTGACTCGGAACGATCCGACACTGGTGGTCGACACTCCTGCCGCAACCGGAAGAGGTAACGACATCAGAGGCTGCTCGAGGCCGGATGCCGGCTCCGTCGCCCCGGCCCGTCGGCTCGACCACACGTCGCGCAGTGACGACAGCGCGAGCAGCAGGAACGCCACCGCACACGCCCGGTAGGTCAGCGCCGCCCAGCGCATGCCGGCACGCCGGAACACGCGGTCCACGAGCGCGGCACACACGAAGGACCACACGACGGCCGCGGCCATGAAACCGCCGAAGAACGTGCCGTAGTCCCGCGCCGAGGGCTCGGCGATACCGACCGCCCCAGCGCGCTGCCGAGCGCGGCCCAGTAGGCGATGTTCTGCGGGTTAGTGATCGACAGCAGCATGCCGGAGCGCAACGCGCGGCTTACCTCGCCGTCCGTCGACAAGGCGTCCACGTCGAACTGCGTCCCGGCCTCACGCCAAGAGTCGTAGGACAGCCAGAGCAGATAGGCGACGCCCGCCAACCCGATCGGCACGCGGAGCGCATCGAGCTGCAGCAGCAATCCGATGCCAGCGAGACCCAGCACGGCCCACAGCGCATCGCCCACGAGCGAGCCGAACTGGACCGCGAGCGCCGGACGGAAACCGCCGCGCACGCCCACCTTGACCGTCTCGGCGAAGATCGCGCCAGGCGCGGCGTTGAACAGCATGCCGAGCCCGAAGGCGGCGAGGAACACGTTCATCGTTCGATGCGTAAATCGTGTGGGTACCGAACGAGTCTACGGAGAAGCGATGCCGTTGACGATAGTGCGGCCCGCCCGAATCCCACGCTACTGACGAACGGCGATCGTGCCCGCCGCCCCCACGATCGCGCCAGCCGCGCAGCGGTTCAGACACCGCGGGGCCGACGCGGACGTCAGCAGATGCCCGGCCCGCTCCGCGCTCGCGGCGTAGGCTGCGAGCACGCCGGTCCAGACCGACACGATCACCGCACTGAACGTCAGCGCGATCGGTAAGGTTATTTCGGCGACATCGATCACCGTCGGCAGCAGCGCCACGTAGAAGCCGACCGCCTTCGGGTTGCCGAAGGGCATCAGGCAACCGACGCCGAACAGACGCCACCCCTCGCCCTCCGCGCGGGAGGCCGACACCTCCGTCGGCGTCGCACGCCACAGCCGCCACGCGAGCCACAGCAGGTAGGCGATGCCCACCCACTTCACGATGGCGAAGAGCGGACCGAGCGCCGCGGCGAGGGCCACCAGCCCCGCCACCGCCAGAACGAACAGCGCGAGATCACCAAGCACCAGCCCGGCGATGAACCGCGCGTTGATGATCTGCCTGATGCCAAGGCCGGCCATATACGCAACGCCAAGCCACTTCACGACAAGGAACAGCGTGGCCGAAGCCGTCAGCACTGCTCCGACTCCCAGAAGAGAAAGCAGTATCAAGCAGGTGCTTCCAAGCGACTCGCCGATCAGGCAGAAGCAGGCACCTCGAAGCCCCTGGTTCAGCGCTTGGGCTGTGATCTACAGAACGCTGGGCCCGGGTATCCGATACCCGGCGAAGGTAGACGATACCCGGCTAAGAACGTTACCGACTACCAGCAGCATGGGCATCGATATCGCATGATGCCCGGCTTTCCGGAGTTGCATTTCAGATCGTTCCCGGCACGTGATTTGTTTTTTTTGTACGCCAATTGTCGATCTGCGCGGTCTGCATCCCATTGTCCTTTGCGGCCAACCATCGCACCGACCTGCTCAGCGCACTGGACGGCCCGGCACTACGCTCGTCGGGATAGTTCAAACAGACTTGTTTGCCACGGGAGCAGCGCGACCAAACGGCGAAGCCTTACCGACCGAGCGGTGCGCGAGTTCATCGCTGCCCCGCGCCCGCAAGCCGGCTCGTGACCGACGACGGTTCGCCTACTAAGGACGCACGTCCAGTACCCGTGCGCCTCACGACCGCAGCGGCTCGGTTGGCGCTGGCTTGCCCGTACTCCTTGATATCGAGGTGACCGGGATATCGAAGTCTCGGTCTACACGGCGCTGGTCTCCGTCGGGCGCACCTCGATGACGTTCGAGGTCGAGGTGTGGCGGCGCAGTCGTGACGGCGACGAGGCGGTGCGGGTGACGCGGGCCCTGTTCACGTTCGTGGCGATCGACACCGGAGGGCGACCTCGCCCCGTGCCGAAGGGCTGATCGGCTCGGCGGCACGTGCGTCGCCCGCGGCTGCGTGCCCAAGAAGGTCATGTGGTGTGGCGCCCACGTCGCGCACGCGCTCCACTCGGATGACCGGTCTTGACCCGGACGAACGCGCCGTCAGGACCGGCCTGTCACGGGGCGGCAGGTGCCGGACGAGGCGGTCACCGCGGATCGTCGCTTTCGAACGTCAACCTTTCCTCGTCGAAGAGCGTCGGCCACGCCGCCATGCAGCGCGCACTCGCTCGCGTGCTGCGCTCACGCTCGCCGTTCGAGACGTTATCCATAGCGGTATCGAACCGGTGAGCCGTCGATGGCCTGCCGGAACGGTGGGAGGCCTCGAACGCTCCAAGCGAACTCCCGAGGATACTCGGCCGTTTCACGGTGCCTTTGGCATCAAGGTGTGGGCTGACCTGCTGGAGCATCCGCACTCGTGCGCCGACAGCGGCAGCAGCCGCTCGTGGCGCCATCCGCCGTAGCGGTAGAGCGCGAAGGTCATGCCCATCGTCGCCACCAGCGCCACCGGGAAGCTCCACCAGATAGCGTCCACGCCCAGCCACTCGCGCGCCCCGAGCGCGAAACCCAGCCGGACCGGGTACATCGCGACGGCCAGGATCACCAGCGGCCCGATCATCTGCCCATTCGCCCGCACCGTGCCGAACAGCACGAGTGCCACGCCGAACGCCACGAAGCCCCAGGTGGAGAGCCGCACGATGTGGGTCGCGATCGGCAGCGCGGTGCTGTCCGCGCCTAGGAACACGGTGAGCGCGGGCCGCGCGAGCAGCATCAGCATGAGCACCAGCGCGCCCGTCAGCAGCACGTTCTGGATCACGCCATCGCGCGCGATGAGCTCCACCCGGTCCCAGCGTTCGGCACCGATCGCCTGCGCGGCCATCGCGCTCACGGCGGCCCCCAAGGGCCATCGCCGGTATCCGAACGTAGCCCCACAGCTGTTGCACGACGCTGTACGCGGCCGTCGTGTCGACGCCCTCGCGGTTGATGAGGGTGAGCATCGACAGCGCGGCCGCCACGATGGCCAGAACCATCCCGATCAGGTGGTCACGACCGGTCGCTAGCGTGTGCCGCGACAGGCCTTGGGCGGGCTTCGAGCGCGCGGCCGGACGCGAAATTGACTTCGAGGCGATACCGCTATACCCTGTGATACTTAACATGTGAATTACATTCGTCCCACAGGAGACCGTCGTCATGAAATACGCAACCCTCGGCGCAGCGCTGCTTGCACTGACCAGCGGCATGGCCGCCTCGGCCGATCCGTTGGAACTGGACGTCTACCGCACGAACCCGTCTGGCTTCGAGATCGCCTCGGTGCTCGTGACGGGCAACTCCGAAGCGGTTCTGATCGATGCCCAGTTCGCGAACTCCGAGGCGGAGAAGGTCGTGCAGATGATCAAGGACAGTGGCAAGCAACTGACCGCGGTCTACGTCAGCCACAGCGACCCGGACTATTACTTCGGGCTCGATGTCATCTCGACCGCTTTCCCGGAGGCGGACATCCTCGCAACAGCTGAAACCATTGCGGCCATCGAAGCCAGCTACGAAGGCAAGCTTGCATTCTGGGGGCCGAAGCTGGGCGAGGACGCCCCGGCCAGGATCATCGTGCCGACCGAGATTTCCGGTGACAGCCTCAGCGTGGACGGGGAAGAGCTCGTCGTATACGGCAAGGACGGTGACCTGCCGGGATCAACGCATGTCTGGATCCCTTCCATCGCTGCGGTGGTCGGTGGTGTGGCCGTGCAGGGAGACCATCATGTCTTCGTGGCCGATATCGGAACGCCCGAAGCGCGCGCCGAGCGGATCGAACTCCTGCAATCGCTCGCGGCGCTGGACCCGGACATCGTCATTCCGGCCCATTCGACGCCGGCGGCCCCCGAAACGATCGAAGCCATACAGATGTCGATCGACTATCTGAACGCCTACGAGCCGGCCGTCGATGAAGCGGACGGCTCGGAGGAGCTCATGGCGACCATGTCCGAACAATTTCCCGACAATGGATGCGGCATCTGCCTGGAACTCGGCGCGAAGGTCGCCGAGGGCGAGATGGAATGGTGATCTGACACCCGAGTCTTTCAGCCAGGCCTGTCCCCGCGCACGCTGGAGAGCGGCACCCATGAAGACAACGAAACGAACGCCTCGATCGGCCATCGAGACCAGGAGCGGTTCGGGCGCCGACGGGATCGCCTGGACCAGTTTCCGGTTCGGCCCCGCAGGCTTCTGCCGCGCTCAGGTGCTGCTGAGCGGAAGTTCCGAGGCGGTGCTCATCGATGGAGGCTTCACCCTGGCCGACGGGCAGGCCATCGCCGAGGAAATCACGGCATCGGGCAAGACGTTGACCACCGTTCTGGTCACCGCCGAAGATCCGGACTACTACTTCGGCCTCGGCCCCGTCGTGGCAGCTCACCCGGCCGCGAAGATCATCGCCCCTGCGCGAATCGCCCGCCGGATCGCTGCCACGGCACAGCACAAGCTGGATATCTGGGCGCCGCAGATGGTCGGGCGAACGCCGACAGCACTGAACGAGCTGGTGCTGCCGGAGCCGTTCGACGGTGATGGCATCAGCGTGAACGGTCAGCGGATCGAGATCATCACGGCATCGAAGATCGGCAACCGCAAGTACCTCTGGGTGCCCTCGCTGAAGGCGGTGTTCGGTGGCGTGCTGGTGCATTCGGGGGTGCACGTATGGACCGCGGACACCCAACGAATCGTGTCCCGCAAAGGCTGGGTGGACGAGCTGAACATGATCCTGGACCTCGACCCGGATGTGGTCGTGGCCGGCCATGCGGCGCAAGGCGCGCCTGTTGACCGTGACGCGGTCATCTTCAACCGCGACTACCTCATCGCCTTCGACGAGGAACTCGCCTCGGCATCCGGTTCGGCCGAGCTGGCGGCGGCGATGCTCGCGCGCTACCCCGATGCCGGCATGCAGATAGCGCTCGACATCGGCTCGAAGGTCAACACTGGCGAGATGGACTGGGACTGACACGATGATCACTGTTTCAGGAGCAGGCGGCGACCTCGGACGTCGGATCGCCGGTAAACTTGCCACCTTGGGGAACCCGGGCGACTTCCGGCTCGCCAGTCGCAGCCCGGAAAAGCTTGCCGGGTTCCACCGGCTGGGCTTCAAGACCGCCGCGTTCGATTTCGATGACCCGTCCAGCATGCGCCAGGCGATGCGAGGGTCGAGCACGGTCCTGATCGTGTCCGGCGACGCCCCGGTCGAAGTGCGGATCGGCCAGCAGCGTGCCGCGATCGCCGCTGCACAGGCCGCCGATGTCGGCCACATCGTCTATACCGGTTTTTCGAACCCCACCAGCGACAGTCGCTTCCCGTTTGCCGAGGCCCACGCCGATACCGAGCGCACGATTGCCGCCTCCGGTCTCGACTACACGATCCTGCGCAACCCGATGTACGCCGAGAACATCGCCCTGCCGATTCGGCACGCTGCCGCCTACGGGCTGCTGGCGCTACCCGGATCCGAAGGGCGTACCACCTATCTGGTGAAGGATGACATCGCCGAAGCGACCGCCAGGGTCCTGCTTGGCGAACCGGACGGGCAGCGTACCTTCGAGCTGACCAACACCGAAGCGTGGACGCTGGCCGAACTCGCCGCGCTCGCCGCACGGCGCTGGGGTCGAGACGTGGCGGCCAGCGAAATGTCACTCGACGACTTCGGCAAGATGCTCACCGGATTCGGTCTGCAGCCGTACCTGGTCGAGGCGATTCAGGGCATCCATGCGGCGTGCGGTGCCGGCGAGTACGCGAGCGTCACCGACGATGCCGAGAAGATCCTGGGCCGCAAGCCGGTACACATGGCCGACTTCATCGAGGCGACGGTCGCGTAGCACGCCTGTGTAGCCCCGGGTGGCCCGGCTGCTCATCGAAGCGCGGCATGGTCTCGAACTGCATCTCGATGATCGCGTCGATGCCGTCGTGGTGCTCGAGCGCAAGCGTCAGGCACAGCTCGCCGCCCTCGATCCGGTGAGCGAGCGTGCCCGGCGTGACGAGTCGCGGCGGCTCGGCGAGCGTGCCGCCGCCGAGCGGCAGGCGCAGTGTGTCCTCCAGCTCGGGCCATCGCGTGACGTGTGCCCAGACGGTTCGGCCGCGATGCGTGCAACCGCCCCACAGCCAGCGCGGCCAAGGCCCGGCGTCGGTGTCGTGGATCGTGTGCCCGTAGGCGTCCATCCAGGCGCCGACGCGATCGAGCACGCGCTCCTGCTCGGGCGGAATCAGGCCGTGGCGGTCGGGGCCGACGTTGACGACCAGATTGCCGCCACCCGTGGCCGTGCCGATCAGGTAGCCGAGGATCTCTTCTGCAGGCTTGACCCGTTCGTCGAAGCGATAGGCCCACTGATCGCCGAGCGTGATCGTCGATTCCCAGGGCCGCTCCGGGCGGTACTCGCCGATACGCTGCTCGGGAGTGTCGAAGTCGCACGGCAGGGCGCAACGCTCGTTGATCGCCATGTCCGGCTGCCAGCGCCGCATCTTCTCGATCAGGCTCTCGGCATGCCAGCGCGCCGGGTCCGCCGGGCGTTCGAACGGTGCGGGCGCGGCACGCCCCACCACCTGCGAATCCCCGGCCAGGCCGTCGAACCACCAGGCGTCGATGCGGCCGTAGCCGGTGCACAGCTCCTCGACCATGGCGTGCAGGTAGTGTACGTAGCGCTCGTGATGCTCGGTGCGGTAGTCCGGGTGGTGCCAGTCCGGCTGCGAGTGATAGACGCCGAAACCCATGCCGGCCGCGTGGCAGGCGTCGGCGAGTTCACGCGTAGGATCGCGTGCGGCCGGGCAGTCCGCCGCGGTGATCTTGTAGTCCGACTGCGCGGTGTCGAACATGGCGAAGCCGTCGTGGTGCTTGGTGGTCAGGTAGATGTAGCGATGGCCCCAGCGCTGAGCCTTGGCCACCAGCGCCGCGGCGTCGAAACGGTCCGCGTCGAAGTGGCGGTACAGCGAGTCGTAGAGGGCGGCCGGCACGCAGACGCGCGGGGAAACCTCGTGCCCGCGCGACTTGTTCATGATCTCGAGCTTCGGCCCCTCGCGCGACCAGGATATCTCGTGACCGATCACGCTGGAGGGATTCCAATGCAGGAAAAGCCCGTAGCCGAGCCTTGCGAAGCGTTCGCCCTGTGGCGTCTTGATCATGCGCTCTGTCCCAGGTAGAAGCGTTGCGCCGTACCGCCGAACACCTCGGCGACGGCCGCTGGCCCCAGCGGGGCCACGGCCCGCTCCGCCATCGCCGCCCAGCCTTCGTAGTGCCCTGCCAGCGTCAGCACCGGCCAGTCCGAACCCCACATCGTGCGCGCCGGGCCGAAGGCGTCGAGCGCATGCGCCATGTACGGGGCGAGCCGCGCCTCGCTCCAGCCCTCGCCCGCCTCGGTGGCGAGCCCGGACAGCTTGCACAGCACGTCGGTGTCGCGCGCCAGCCGCGCGATGTCGTCGGCCCAAGGTGCCATCAGACCATCCGCGATGCGGGGCTTGGCGCAGTGATCGACCACGATCGGCAGTGCGGGGTAGCGATCGCGGAACCTGAGCAGGCGTTCGAGGTGGCGCGGCAGCACCAGCGCATCGAACCGCAGGCCCGCCCCCATCATCGCGTCGATGGCCGGGCGCAGCGCATCGTCGAGCATCCAGTCATCGTCGGTGATGTCCTGGATCATCGGGCGGAGTCCGAGCAGCTTCGGATGACGGGCGAGCCGCTCGATCGTGGCGCCCGCCTCGCTGGAGGCCAGGTCCACCCACCCGACCACGCCCGGGATCCAGTCGTGCGGCTCGGCGAGCGAGAGCAGGAACTCGGTCTCGGCAACCGTGGGGGCGGCCTGCACGAGAATCGTGGCGTCGATGCGGGCGAGCTGCAGCAGCGGGCGCAGTTCCGCCGGGCCGAAGTCGCGATGAATCGTACCGAGCTCCGGGGTCAGCCAGCCGTAGTCGCCCCGGCCGAGTCGCCAGAAGTGCTGGTGGGCGTCGATTCTCACGGGCGGGGCTCCTCGGAACGGCGGAACGCCGACGATGGTGACTCACGGATTAACGCATAGTGTATGCGCTGAACGTATTTCAGGGTGAGCTCCCGGAGCGGTACGGCACTCGTCCGCGATACGCTCGGTGGGACACTGGTACGTCCGGCGACACTTAGTACATACTGCACGCACTAGTCGTTTTTTCCCTGCGCGGATCGGACGAGAGGTGCGGATGGCAAACGTCGAGATCAGCGGCCTGAGCAAGGCGTACGGGGCGACCCGCGTGTTGCACGACGTCGATCTGCACATCGCCGATGGCGAATTCGTGGCACTGGTCGGGCCGTCCGGTTGCGGCAAGTCCACGACCTTGCGCGTGCTGGCGGGGCTGGAGAGCGTGTCCGGCGGCACCATATCGATCGGCGGCACGGTCGTGAACGAGGTGGAACCGGCCGACCGGGGCATCGCGATGGTCTTCCAGTCCTACGCGCTCTACCCGCACATGAGCGTGGCCAAGAACATGGGCTACGCGCTGATCGTCGCCGGCCGGCCGAAGGCGGAAATCCGCCAGCGGGTGGCCGAGGCGGCACGCATCCTCGATCTGGAAGCGTTGCTGGATCGCCGTCCGGCCGATCTGTCAGGCGGGCAGCGCCAACGCGTGGCGATGGGGCGGGCCATCGTGCGCCGCCCCGAGGTATTCCTGTTCGACGAGCCGCTGTCCAACCTGGATGCGAAGTTGCGCACCCAGATGCGTACCGAGATCAAGCGCATCCACCGCGAGGTCGGCGCCACCACCGCCTACGTCACGCACGACCAGGTCGAGGCGATGACGCTGGCCGACCGGATCGTGATCATGCGAGACGGGCGCATCGAGCAGGTCGGCACGCCGGAGCAGGTGTTCGAGCGCCCCGAGACCGCCTTCGTCGCAGGCTTCATCGGTGCGCCACCGATGAACCTGGCGCCCGGGCGGGTCGAGCCCGGCGGCGTGCGCCTGGAAGGCGGCACGCTCGTGCCGGTGGACCGGGCACTGCACGGCGCACCGGACGGGCTCGAGGTGCTGTTCGGTCTGCGCCCGGACGACATCGCGCCAGCCGGCCACGGCATGTCGGCCACCCGGCCCTGGGAGCTGGACTTGCCCGTGTCCTTGGCCGAGCCCCTGGGCGGCGAGACGCTCGTGTTCTTTCCCTTCGGCGGCACCTTCGCCGGCCAGGGCGATTGGATCGCCCGCATGCTCAGGCCCCGACCGCTGGCCGCCGGAGAGCGCCTGACGCTGCGCTTCGACCTTGCCCGCAGCCACCTCTTCGACGCCGCCACCACGCGGCGCCTCTCCCCCGCAGGATGACCGTTCAACCGAGGACGATGCACATGAAGACGACCGGACGACAGATTCGCACGGCGGCCTGGGCCGCGATGGCGGGCGGTGCCGCCGCACTCGCCGCGGCGGCGGCAACGGCCGAGACCACGGTGGTGTTTCAGGACCTGGGTGCCGAGCGCGAGCCGTTCAACGAGCAAGCCATCGAGCTGTTCGAAGAGGTCAATCCGGACATCGAGGTCGAGTACCGCTGGCAGGCCAACGAGCCCTACAAGACCGGCATCAAGGTGATGATGGAGTCCAACAGCCCGCCGGACCTGTACTTCGTGTGGGCAGGATCGTTCTCGAACGACTTCGTCGACGCGGGCGTCGCCTCGGACCTGTCCGACAGCGAGGCGGCCGGCGACGCCTGGACCGAAGGTGCGGCCAAGGGCGTCGTGGACCAGTTCCGATACAAGGATGGGCTCTACGGCGTGCCCGGGCAGGTTTACACCAAGACGATGTGGAAGAACGACGCCTTCTTCGACGAGCACGCACTGGAGGTACCGACCACGCTCGACGAGCTGATAGGGCTGTGCGGGCAGGTGCGCAAGATCGACCCCCTGATGTCGCCGATCGCCTTCGGCGCCTCGGAATCCTGGACCATCAATCACTACCTGACCATCCTGTTCCAGCGCCACGTGGCACTCGAGACCGCGCTGGCCGACTACGGGCTGTCCGCAGCCGAAGATCAGCTGTGGACCGACCCGGGCTACGAGGCTGCGCTGGAGGACTTCATGAGCCTGATCGATGCGGACTGCTTCAACGACGGCATCAACTCGGTCGACCCGAACGTCTCGCGCACCATGTTCGCTCAGGAGCTTGCAGCGATGACCTACTGCGGCTCCTGGTGCCCGCCGATCTTCGACGAGCAGGGCTTCTCCGGGCGCTACAGCGCCTTCCCCTTCCCGGCCGTGGAAGGTGGTGATGGCGACCAGGCGGGTGGACTCGTCGGCACCCAGGGCTTCCAGGTGGCCGAGGTCAGCCAGAACCGGGAGGCGGCCATCAAGCTGATGTCCTGGCTGCTGGGCCCGCAGATGCAGGCCTTGCAGGCACGCACTGCCGGCCAGCTTCCGGCGAATGCTACCGGGCTGGAGCCCGGTGACCTGCCGGAGGTCTCGGTCGACCTGCTCGAGCGCGTCGCCGCCCTGCCCGTTTCGGTTCCGCCGCTGAATACCATCGTCGAGACGTCGGTGAGCGATGTGATCCTGAAGTCCGGGCAGGATCTGGTGGCCGGCACCGTCACGCCGGCCGGGTTCATGAAGCGCGTGCGCGAGCAGGCGCGCGCGGCCAAGGCGCGAGGCTGAGCCGACCCGTGGCGCCGAGTCGATGACAGCGGCACTGCGGGAGCGGCGCGGCACGGGCTTCGACCTGGTGATGGTCGCGCCCGCGCTTGCGCTGTTCGGCACGTTCATCGTGTGGCCGGCGGCCGAGGCATTGCTGACCTCGCTGCACGATGAGCCGACCCGCGGTGGCGGCTTCATCGGCTTGGCGAACTACCGGGAGATGGCGGGTGATCCGGTGTTCTGGATCGCCATGAAGAACAACGTGCTGTTCATCCTGTGCAACCTGGTCGTGCAGGTGGGCATCGGTACCGCGTTCGCAGCCTTGCTCGATCAGGGCGTGCGGCGCGGCTCGATGGTGATCCGCACCATCATCTTCGCCCCGCTGGTCATCGCGCCGGTGGCGATCGGCGTCATCTGGTCGATGCTGCTGGAGCCGAACTTCGGGCTGGTACGCCAGAGCTTCGATGCCGCCGGCCTGCCCTACCCTCGCCAGGGACTGCTCGGCAACCCGGACCTGGCCTTCCCGACGATCGTGCTGGTGGGCGCGTGGAACTACATCGGCTTCATGATGACCATCATGCTCGCGGCCATGCAGGGCATTCCGCGCGATCTGTACGAGGCGGCGCGGCTGGATGGCTCCTCGGCGCTGCAGACGTTCTGGCACATCACGCTGCCGGGCGTGCGTGGCGCGCTGATCCTGTGCTCGCTGATCGTGGTGGTGGGCAGCTTCAAGACCTTCGAACTGGTGTACGTGCTCACGCGCGGTGGTCCCGGCAATACGACCCAGGTGCTCGGCACCTACATCGTCGAGGCCGCGTTCACGCTGTTTCGCCCGAACTACGCGGCCGGCATGTCGGTCGTGGTGCTCGGCGTGGCGATCCTGTTCGGCTCGCTGCAGGTGCGCAGCGGGCGGCGCGCATGAGCCTGCGCGCGCTGCGGCGCCGGCTGCCGCACCTGATCCTGATCGGCTACTGCACGCTGGTGCTGGTGCCGATCGTCTGGATCATGAGCGCCTCGGTGAAGACGCGGCGCGAGGTATTCATCGAACCGCTCGGTCTGCCCGAGACGGCGCAGTGGCAGAACTACGCGAACGTCTTCGAACGTGGCTTCCAGGACTACATCTGGAACAGTGTCGTGGTGACAGTGGGCTCGGTGGTGCCCATGGTGATCGTATCGATCATGGCGGCCTACGCGCTCGCCCGGCGCGTGTTCATCGGGCGGCGCACGATCTACCTGCTGATCGTGCTGACCTACGCCATCCCGGTGCATTCGATCCTGATCCCGCTGTACCGGATGGTGGACGATCTGGGCCTGCTCGATACCTACTCGGGGCTGATCCTGCCGCATGTGGCGCTCGGCATCCCGTTCTCGGTGGTGATCCTGTATTCGTTCTTCCTCGATTTCCCGACCGAGCTCGAGGAGGCGGCGCGCATCGACGGCTGTTCGCCACTGCGCATCCTGGTCGCGATCGTGCTGCCGCTGTCCGCCCCGGCGGTACTGTCGGTGGTGATCTTCCAGACGGTGAGCGTGTGGAACGAGTTCCTGTGGGCCTCGATCGCGGCGTCGGGCGACGAGGTGCGGGTATGGACCACCGGCATCATGCAATTCCAGGGTCAATACTCGTCGGACTGGCCGAAGATCCTGGCCGTGGTGAACGTCATGACCTTGCCGCTGCTGGCGATCTACGTGTTGGCGCAGCGCCACTTCGTGCGCGCCTTCGCAGGGATCGGCAAGTAGGCAGGCAGGCAAGACAGGCAAGCCGGTGGGTAAGGCAAGGCCGGCACGCCGCTTGCGAGTCGCCGGTTCGCCCCGCGCTTGCCCGCAATGCCATGACGACGTCCACCCGGCTCGCGCCGCCCCTGCTGATCCCGGGGCTTGTCGCCTCGATCCTGCTCACGGCGTGCGACTCCGGGAGCAACGGCCAGCCGAACCCGGGCGGTGTCGACCTGGATGCGGCCGGTTCATCCGAGGTCTACCGGATACCGACGCCCGAGGAGGCGGTGGCGGCAAACCAGCAGCAGGTGCCACTGTCCGGCTTCACGCCGGCGCTCGGATTCGCGCTGCCCGAACGCGGCTCGATCACCTCGGACACGGCGCTGGTCGGTGGACCGGGCGGCATCGCGTTCCAGGCAGCCTGCCCGGCGGGTGAGGTGCTGGCGGGCGTCGATGGCGGTAGTGACGAACGCATCGTGCGGCTCGCTGCGCTGTGCGTGGCGGTGGACGAGACAGGGCGCTGGAGCGGGACGCCCTCGACCAGCACCGGCTCGTTGGGCGGCGACGGCGGTACCGCATTCACGCACACCTGCGCGCGCGACGCGGCGGTCACGGGCCTGCGGGCCAGCGACCGCAACGGGATCGTCGGCAGCATCGAGCTTGCGTGCGCGAGACTCGACGGCGCGCGGGCTACGCAGGGCGATGTGACGTGGCTGCCGCGCACCGGCGGCACGCTGCCGGACACGACGAGCCTGACCTGCCCCGGTGGCGGCGTTGCCGTCGGCCTTGCGGGTGGCGCCGGCGGCCTGATCGACCGGATCGCTCTGCGCTGCCTGGAGAGCGCGGGTCGCGCCGGCCGGTGGTCCAACCCGGTCGACTGGCCGTTGATCGCGATCCACGCGGTGAACACGCCCGATGGCAAGTTGCTCAGCTACGGCACCGGGGCCGATGGGCCGCAGGGCGCACAATTCATCTACGACGTCTGGGATCCGACGATGGGAACCGGCCCGGCGTCCCACGCCACGCTGGAGAACACCCTGGCGGTCGATCTGTTCTGCGGGGCGGCGATGGTCATGCCGGACAGCGGCAACGTATTGATGCCCGGTGGAGACGCCCGGCCGTTCGGCAGGATCAATGCCGGCATTCAGGATGCGACGATCTTCGATGTCGGATCGGCGAGCCTGTCGCGCGCCGCCGACATGGGCACCGCGCGCTGGTACCCGACGGCGACCACGCTGCCGGACGGTGAGATTCTCGTGACCGGCGGCATCGACGGCGGCCGGAATCCTGCCATCACGCCGGAGATCTACTCGCCGGCCGACAACACGTGGCGTTCCCTGTTCGGCGCATCGATGCTCGACAAGAACTGGTTCTACCCACGGCAATGGGTCGCACCGGGCGGACGCGTGTTCGGCCTGTCCGGCCGACAGATGTACTTCATGACCACCGATGGTGGCGGATCGATCGAGGATGCGGGCACGCTGCCGCCGACCTCGTTCGGCCACACCGTGGCGGCGGCGATGTACCGGCCCGGCAAGATCCTGCAGGTCGGTGGCCAGGGCAACAGTGCCGGACGCGGGGCTGTCGTCATCGACATCGGCGGCGATACACCGGGTGCCCGCCCCACCGCGCCGATGGCCGAGTCGCGCATCGCCTGGGCCGAGATGGTGGTGCTGCCAGACGGCACGGTCATGGTCTCCGGCGGCAGCCCGCGCAACAACATGGCCGAGCGGGCCTCGCTGAGGCCCGAGCTGTGGAATCCGGACACCGGGACCTGGTCCACCTTGTCGAGTCACCGGTGGCCGCGCCTCTACCATTCCACCTCCCTGCTGCTGCAGGACGGCCGTGTGCTGCTGGCCGGCGGCGGCGCGCCGGGACCATTCCTGAACCTGAACGCCGAGGTGTTCTCGCCGCCCTACCTGTTCGACGATGACGATGCGCCGAGGCGGCGCCCGGTCATCGCCTCGGCGCCCGAGCGCGGCGCCTACGCCGAACGCATCGACGTGGGCTACGACCATCCGTCCGACATCGCCCGGGTAACCCTGCTCAAGAGCGGCGCGGTGACGCACTCGAACAACATGGAGCAAAGCTTCCTGGAGCTTGCATTCGCCACGAGCCCGGGTGCCGGCGGCGAGACCGCGGTGCAGGTGACCCTGCCGGCAAGCGCCGACGTCGCGACCCCCGGCCACTACATGCTGTTCCTGCTGGACGCGACCGGCACCCCGTCGCCGGGGCATCGGGTCAAGCTCGGCACCGAACGCTCGATCGCGCCGGTCGTGCCGACCGCACCGCCGGACCGGACCGAGGTCGACGCGAATCTGATCGTCAACGGCGGCTTCGAGTCCGGGCTGGCGAACTGGCAGTCCTGCGGACCTGCGTCCGCGGTGAGCGCCGGTAGCAAGGCGAGCACCGGGGCGCAGGCCCTGGACGCCAGCGAAGGCGCCTGCCTGTACCAGGAGTTCAGCATCAGCCCGGGCACACGCTACGACGTGCAATGCGACGCGCGTTCGCAACCCACCGTTTACGCAAGCATGTCCCTGGTTGCGCAAGACGAGACCTTCACGCAGCTGGACAGCGCCTCCTCCGTGGTCCGCACCGACCGGTACGGCAGCGTCGCCGCCAGCGTGCTCGCACCGGACACCGCCGCGATCGGCGCATTGACGCTGTACGCCGAGGGCCCGGCCGGCTTCGACAGCTGCATCGTCACGCTCGCCGACGATGCGGGCGTGGTGCCCGGCACGCAGGGCGCGCCGCTACAGCCGGCCCCCGTGCCGGCGGACCGGGAGCTGCTGCGCAACGGCGACTTCGAGGCCGGTGCGCGGCAGTGGGACCACTGCGCCGATCCTGCATTGAGCCGGGCCATCGATGATGTACAGGGCGCGGCGCTGGAGATCACGGGCGCTGGCTGCTTATACCAGGAGTTCGCGACGCGGCCCGGTGAAAGCTACCGGTTGCGCTGCCAGGCCAGGTCCGAAGGATCGCGGTACACCAGCATCTCGCTGCAGGTCACCGACGAGCAGTACACGAACCTGGCGGCCGATTCGCTGCCGGTCGGCGAGAACAGCTTCCAGGCCTACACGCTGGATCTGACCGCGCCCGCAGGCAGTGCGCTGGGCGCCGTGACGCTGTACTCCGAGGATGTCGGTGTGTTCGACGAGTGCTCGGTCGAGCGACGGTGAACCAGGCGCCGGTGCGGCCGGGAACGTGGTCCGGAATGTGGTCCGGGATGCGGTCGGCGGTACCGCCCGGCGTGCGCTCAGGCGGACGACGGATCGTGTGGCTGGGCGTGTGGCTGTGCGTGCCGGTCCTGGCATTCGTGCTCGGTCTGGCCGGCACCCGGGCGTGGCGTTCGGCGGCTGATGCCGCGATCGCCGGCATACCTGTCGCGGCCTCCGTTCCCGGGTCTGAACGCGCGCTCGGACCTGCGAGCGAGCACGCGGACGGTGCGTTGCGGCTGTCGGGCATCGGACCGATCCACCTGACCGATCAGCACGGCGTCGAGTTCACGCTCGATAGCATTGCCGATGCCCGCTCGCGCGGCCCGCTGGTCTTGAACTTCTTCTTCACCGGCTGCTCCGGCGTCTGTCCGCTGCAGACCGCGCAGCTTGCTCGTGCCGGCGATGCGCTGGCTGCGAACACGCAGGCACGCTTTCTGTCGGTGTCCATCGATCCGGCCGAGGACACGCCGGAACGGCTTGCAGCGTTCGCCGAGCGCTTCGGCATCGATCGACCCTCCTGGCGCTTCGCCGCCAGCGACGCGGTGTCAACCGCCGCTCTGATGGAACGCCTGGGCGTCGCGGCACCGGCAGAGGCGCCTGCCGTGTTCGATCCGGCCGAACCCGACCATCGCGACACGGTGTTCCTGTTCGACACCGAAGGCTTGCTGGTGCAGCAGTACCGGGGCGAGCCGCTGAACGTCGACCGGCTGGTCAGGGAGGTCCGGCAGGTGGCCGCCCTGGCGCCCGCACCCGGCAGTCCGCCATGACAGGCTCGCCCGGTGCTCGGCGAGTCCGGCGTCAGGGCAAGGCGCAGGCGTCCAGCGGCAGCAGCGCCCGGGCGTCGGTTCCGAACGTAGCCAGCACCGGCTCCGCCCCGTGCATCTCGATCGCGACCCGGCCCGACGCGATCTCCGCTCCGCTCACGCGGATCATACCGAGCTCGCTGTCCGTCAAGGTATCGTCCACGTCGACCGTGAAGACGGCCACCTCGGCCGGAGAAAGGCTTCGGACATGAAGCGCCAGCACCGCGTCGCCGTCCGTCATGCTCGCCGCATCGGGAGCCGGTTCGATGTCGCCCGAAACGATTTCCAAGGGCTGATACACCTCGACGCCGGCACCGCCGGCATCGGTATCGAAGATCAGACGCCCGACGCTGGTCGACAGGTCCAGACGCACCGTGGCGTCCACGAGCGGGCAGGCCCCGAGGTTCGCAAGCTCGAAGCGATCCTTGGGAGCACTCTCCACGAAGCGGACCTCCAGATCCGCCTTGGCGCAGGGACCCCATGCCGACAGGAGCGTTGCCAATACGATGCGCCACGCCTTCGATCGACCCGTTCTCATCGTCATGCTGCTCGTGCAGGTCATTTCGACTCCGGTGGCGCCGCGAGGCGCGGGGGGAACCTCTGTTCGTTCGATGAGCGGCGGACAAGCGTTCGGCGACGGATCACGGGGCGAAGAACACCTCGTCCATGTAGACCCCCTTCTCGTGCGGTTCCGCGCTCTGCATCGGCCGCTGGCACGGGTCGATGTGGGCCCACCAGCGCTGCGTGACGGGGTCGGCCGACATGGCCGCCATGGCCGCCATGTCGGCGTCCAGGTCATCCCCAGTGTATTCGAAGTGACCGAACAGCAGGTTCTCCGGCTCGCGCAGGTAGATCACGAAGTTGCGGATACGGCTGTCGCGAATGCGGGCGAGCACACCCGGCCAGGCCTGCCACAGCCCGCCGATGCATTCGGCGTCGCGGCCGATCAGCGCCGGCGCAAGCGTTGTCCACCTTGTCGATCGTCGCCATCGCCCGCTACGCTTATTGCATGCACTATGCATAACGAAAACCTATCACAGCTACCCGGCAGGCGGGCAAGACAGCATGGCGGGACGGCCGCCGTGCGACACTGCCGGGCACGCGTCGGTCGGCGGATCGGCGCGATGCGCCCGGCGCCCTGTCGGTGCGCCCCGACTGGAGACGCGCTTGGCAACCGCCGCCCCCCGGCCCGTGCGGCGCAACCGCCTCATTCACGACGTGGTGCGCCGGCACATCGTCGAGCGGCGGCTGCCCGATGGACTCGTGCTGACCGAGAGCGCACTGGCCCGGCTGTTCCAGGTGAGCCGGGCGCCGGCGGCCGACGCCCTGGCCCGGCTGGCCGAGCAGGGGCTTGTCACCAAGCTGGACGGGCGAGGCTTCGCGGTCGGCGACGGTCGCGCCGTGCCGCTGCGCGTGGACCTGGCCAGCTCGGGCCTGCGCGTGTCGGTCGCGAGCCGGGCCGGGCTCGCCGCTCGCGGCTGGCGCGAGACGCTATATCCGGTGGTGGAGGCCGAGGTCGCCAGCTGCAGCAGCTACGGTGATTTCGGCACCGGCGGCGCGGCCATGGCGCGCCACTTCGGCGTCAGCCGGACGATCTCCCAAGACGTGCTGAGCCGGCTCGAACGCGTCGGCCTGCTGGAGCAAGCAGCGAACGGGCGCTGGATCGTGCCGCGCCTGACACCCAAGGGCGCACGCGACCATTACGGCATTCGTCGGTTGCTGGAGCCTGCGGCACTGATCGATGCCGCGACACGGGCCGGCGCGCTGGAAATCGATGCCGCGCTCGCCCGCATAGCGCGGCTGCGCGGCGCCGCCGGTCCCTGGTCGGTCGACGAGATTCGCGCGGTGGAGGCGGACCTGCACCACGGGCTGGTGCTCGCATGCGACAACGAGCGCATGCGCGCCACGATCCGGCGCAGCCAGTTGCCGCTGATCGCCACACACATGGCCTTCGAGCGCAACCGCCAGCTCGACGAGATGGCGCGGCTGCTCGATGATCACGACGCGGTGCTGACCGCCCTGCAGGGCGGACACGGACGCGACGCCGCCCGGCTGCTGCGTCGCCATCTGGATCACGGCATGCGCAGCACGGTCGAGTACCTGGAGGCCGAGCCGGATCCGCCCGTCGGGCTGGTGCCGGCCTACCTGACACGGCTTGATTGAATCCGAACGCTCACGGGCAACACCGCCACGGGCGGCAGGAAGATGGTGACGCTCGCCGCACACGCCCACCGCCTCGGCACGAAGTGCCAACATGCGATCATAGTCAATGCAAGCGGAACCCCATGATGATGAACGACGGAGCGAACGAGCAGGACGGTGGCGAAACGCGTGCGCCGGTCGTCGGTGTGGTGGGTGCCGGATTGATCGGTCGCGCCTGGGCGCTGGTGTTCTCCCGCGGTGGCTGCGACGTCCGCGTCACCGATTCCGCCGTGCGGACGCGGGATGCATTGCCGGAGCGGCTCGCAGCGGATGCCGCCGTGCTGGAGCGCCACGGGCTGCTTGACGGCGCAGCCGAGGCCCTGGCGCGCATTCGCGTCGTCGCCTCGGTCGACGAGGCGGTCGGCGAAGCGGATCTCGTGCAGGAGAACGGGCCCGAGGACATCCAGATCAAGCGCACGCTGTTCCAGGCCTTCGATCGGGCCGCGCCCCGCGATGCCGTGCTCGCCTCTTCGACGTCAGCGATCGTCGCCTCGCGATTCACCGAAACCCTCGAAGGTCGCGAACGCTGCCTGGTGGCCCACCCCGTCAATCCTCCGCACCTGGTACCGCTGGTGGAACTGTGCGGCGCGCCGTGGACCACGCCGCACGTGCTGGAGCGCTGCGAGACGTTCTACAAGGCCATGGGGCAGGTACCGGTTCGCATCGAACGCGAGATCGACGGCTTCGTGCTGAACAGGCTTCAAGGGGCGGTGCTCGCCGAGGCGTTCCGGCTCGTGGGCGACGGGGTGATCAGCCCCGAGGATCTGGATCGCACCATGAGCGACGGTCTGGGACTGCGCTGGTCGTTTCTCGGACCCTTCGCCACCATAGAGCTCAACGCTCCGGGCGGCATCGCCGACTACTGCGAGCGCTACACCGGTTTCTACCGCCGGTTGGCCGAGGACCCTCCGACGTCCGCCGCTTTCGACGCCGCGAACGTCGAGCGGATCCTGGCCCGCTGGCCGCACGTTGCCGAGCCCGGCAGGCTCGCCGAAGCGGTCGTCGAGCGGGACGAGCGCCTCGGTGCGCTCGCAGCGCACAAGCGCCGCACGGCCGACGCGCCTGCAGCCACCGCAGGAGCCTTGCCATGAACGGCGCACGGATCGTCTCGCTGCACCGCTACCCCATCAAGGGGTTGAGTGCCGAATCGCTCGAGGCGGTCGACCTGACAGCCGGGCGCGGTTTCGAGCACGATCGCGCCTGGGGCTTCGCCCGCCATGACAGCGGCTTCGATCCCGAGCACCCGAAGCCGCTGCCGAAGAGCAGGTTCCTGATGCTCATGCGCAACGAGCGACTGGCGCGGCTCGATACGCACTTCGATCCGCACACCTCGATGCTCGGCATGGCCGTGCAGGGTGACGAGGTGTTCCGGGCCGACATGGGCACCGAGCACGGGCGCGACGAGGCAGGCCGCTTCCTGGCGCAATGGCTCGATCTGGCGCCGGACCAGGCACCGCGTTTCGTCTCGGCGGGCGAGCATCGCTTCACGGATGTCTCGGTGGTCTCCACGACGCTGATGCACGCGGTATCGCTGGTCAACCTGGCCTCCGTGCGCGATCTGGAGCAGCGCGCCGGTCGCACGATCGAACCGGAACGTTTCCGCGCGAACATCGTGATCGACGGCCTGGCACCCTGGGCGGAGTTCGAGTTGCTCGGGCGCACGCTGCGGCTCGGCAGCGTGCCGATGCGTGGCGCTCTGCGCACCAAACGCTGCGCGGCGACCGAAGTCAACCCTGTCACCGCGGAACGCGACGCGCCGGTGCCGAAACTGATCCGCCGGCACTTCGCGCACCCCGACATGGGGATCTACCTCGAGGTGGGTGGCGAAGGTACCTTGCGCATCGGCGATCCGGTCGATTTCACGCCGGTGTGAGCCGTCACACGGGCAGCCGCTGCAGTTCGTCCAGCATCTCCTGCGTCGAGCGGGTACGGGCGTAGTGTCCGCCCATCGCCTGGATCGCCCGTGCATGCCGGCCGGGCTCGTCCGCTGCGCAGCAGTCTTCCACGAGCGTTACCAGAAAGCCGCGATCGGCAGCATCCCGCACCGCTGTCTCGACGCATTGATCGGTGCAGACGCCGTACAGCACGATGTGGCGCACGCCCAGGTTTCTGAGCACGTACTCTATGTTGGTGCAGTTGAAGATGCCGGAAGCCGTCTTGGGGATGACGATTTCATCGCCGACCGGCCCCACCTCGGCAATGACCCCGGCCTCCCACGACCCTTTCGGGAAAAACAGGTTGGAGATCTTGTGGTCCAGGCTGATATCTCGGCCATCCTGGGTGTAGGCCTCGATGGTGGTGTAGACCACCTCGATCCCGCGCGCGCGCATGGCGGCCTGCAGGCTGCGCTGGTTCGGAATCACGATGTTTTCCAGCCGCTGCAGGAAATCACGCTTGGCTGACTCGGGCGAGCCGTCGACCCGCGCGCGCGCGGCCTGTCCGGGGCTCCACTCCGCGTTCTGCATGTCGATCGAGAGGCACACGGTGGTGGCAGGCTCTATGCTGGCCTCGCGGTCTGCAGGCGAGTGCGCGTTCGGGGTCGTTGTCATGTGCGTACAGGGGTTGGAGTAGTCGTGAAACCGGAGGGTGGAAGCAGTGACGGGCCGACAGGTGCATCGGTGCGCGAGCGCATCACCGGCACCATGGGGCGACTGACACCGAGCGAAAAGCGTGCGGCGCACCTGCTGCTGGCCGACTACCCGGCGCTGGGGCTCGAGAGCATCACCCGGTTCGCGGAGCGCACCGGAGCAAGCGTTGCGACCCTGCAGCGTTTCGCGCTCAAGCTCGGCTTCGACTCCTATCCCGACTTTCGCGCACAGCTGCAACGCGAGCTGATAGCGGCGCACGAGGGGCCGCTCACGATGGCGCGCTGGTACGAAGCGCCGGCGGCCGGTGGCGGCACGCCCGTGCAGGCCTTGCGCGACTCCTTGCTGCTTGCCGTCGAGGCGTCGTTCGCAGGCCTTCAGGATGCGGAACTTGCAACCGTGGTGGAGCTGCTGGCCAATCTGAAGCGGCGCGTCTATCTGGCAGGCGGCGCCTTCACTCATCCGTTGGCGGTGCATCTGCACTTTCACTTGCGCAAGCTGCGGCCGGGCATCGTGCTGCTCGACCAGGACATGCCGCGCCGAAGCGATGCCATGCTGGACCTGCACAAGCACGACACCCTCGTCGTTTTCGATGTGCGTCGCTACCAGCCCGAACTGGCGCTGACCGCGCGCTTCGCCGCCGACCGGGGAGCGCGCGTCGTGCTGATCACCGACCAATGGATGAGCGAGATCGCGCGGGTAGCCGATCACGTGTTTCGTTGCAAGGTCGAAGCGTCCAGCCCCTGGGACACGCTCATCGGGTTGCTTGCCGTGGTGGAGACGCTCGCCGCTTCGCTCGATGCGACGCTGTGGCCGAACGCACGTCCGCGGCTGGAGCGACTCGACCTGCTGCGCGAGCAGACCTTCCTGCCGGGCCGGGAAGGCCACCGGGACGATTGAACGGCTGCGCCGACCGGGCCGGCGTCGGGTGCATGTGCTGTCACGTTCGTGTCAGCTCCGGTCCACCCGGGCCGCGGGCAACAAGCCGTCCGGGCGTGCCAGCAGCAGCGCGATGACGATCGCCAGCACGATCGCGTCGCGGTAGGGCGCAAGCTCCGGCGGCAGGAACGCCTGCGACAGCACCTCGAGCCCGCCCACCACGAAGCCTCCAAGCACCGCCCCCGACAGGCTGCCCAATCCGCCCAGGACCGTGGCGATGAACGCTTTGAGCACCGGAAAGAAGCCCATCAGCGGATCGACCGAGCCGCGCTGCGCGGTCCACACCACCGCGGCGACACCTGCCAGCAACCCCGACAGTGCGAAGGCGGCGGCCACGACCCGATTCGCATCCATGCCGAGCAGCCTCAGCATGTCGAAATCCTCGGCCGCTGCACGCATCGCGATCCCGATCGTGGTGCGTCTCAGCACCCAGCTCAGCACGCCCAGCGAGAGGGCCGTTACCGCAATCGAGATCAGCGGCACCACCCCGACGGTGAGCCCGCCGATGTTCACCGTGCCGGACAGTGCGGCGGGTAGCGAGATGGGCTTCGGGCGGGCCGAGATACCGTTCTGGAACACCACCTTCAGCAGCTCGCTGACGGCGAAGCTGGTGATCAGCAGCGTCACGATGCTGGAGCCCCGCATGGCACGGAACGCGACGCGCTCCATCGCCAGTGCGGCCAATACCGCCACCCCGACCCCGGTCGCCATGGCCAGCGGCGCGGGCAACCCGAAGGCCAGGGCCAGGAATACCCCGTAGCCGCCCACCGTCATGATCTCGCCGTGCGCGAAGTTGATCAGCCGGACGATGGAGAACACGATCGCGAGCCCGAGGGCGAGCAGCGCGTAGATGCCACCGAGGCTTGCCGCGTTGACCAGTTGCTGGAGCAGGACATCCACGTTTTCAGGGGCTCGGACGGCGGATAGTGGAAGCGTGGATCGGAATCAGGCGGCAAGGTAGGCGGCTCGCACCGCATCGCTGCCGACCAGATCGGCGGCGCGTCCTTCGAGCACCACCCTGCCCCCGGCCAGCACGATCGCCCAGTCGGCCACCTCGAGCGACAAGGGCACGTTCTGCTCCACCAGCAGCAGCGTCAGCCCGTCCGCTTTCAGCTCGGCGATCAGGTCGAACACCTGGTCGACCATCTGCGGTGCAAGCCCGAGAGAAGGCTCGTCCAGCATCAGCAGACGTGGACCGCCGACCAGTGCGCGCGCGATCGCCAGCATCTGCTGCTCGCCTCCGGACAGCAACCCGGCGCGTTGGTGCCATCGCTCGGCCAGTACCGGAAACCGTTCCAGCAGGGACGCCTGGCGACGCGCGACCCCGGCCCGGTCTGCCGCCGAGGCGCCGGCCAGCCGCAGATTCTCTTGCACGGTCAGCGAGGCGAAGATGCGTCGGCCCTCGGGAGCCACGCCGACGCCGCCACGCACGATTCGCTCGGGAGCGATCCCGAGCAGCGACCGACCCTCCAGCAAGATGCTGCCGGCGGTCACCTGACGCAGACCGGCCACCGCCATCAGCGTGGTGGTCTTGCCTGCACCGTTGGCGCCCAACACGGCAAGCGTCTGCCCGGCGGCGATCTCGAAGTCGATGCCGCGCACCGCCTCCACCGGACCGTAGCTGACGCACAGCCCCTGCACGCTCAGCACGGCAGCAAGGTCTCCCGTTCGCCGGCCGTGGCGCTCAGGGCTGGGGCAGCTTGCCGGTGTCGGCCATCTCGCGACGGATGAAACTCTTGGAGCCATCGGCTTCGATCCGCGCGATGACCACCGGGCGCAGCGGCATGCGCTCGGTGCCCTCGAAGGTGAAGTTGGACATGACGCCTTCGCCGTCACTCAGGGATGCGAGCGCATCGCGCACCTCGGCAGGATCGGTGGAGTCCGCGGCCAGGACGGCTTGCTCGATCATGTGCGCGATGTCGCAACCGTTGGCGTAGTAGTTGTTGTCGGCGACCTGTCCGGTTTCCGCTTCGAAGCGTGCGTTGAACTCGGCATGCTTCGAGCCTTCGTCCGGATAACCGCCGCTGGTGTGGACCACACCGGACACGACATCGCCCAGGCCCCGCACGGTGGGGGTGTCCAGCACGTCCCCGCCCATGACCGGAATCCGCACACCGGCACCCCGCAACGCCTTGATGAAGGCCGGGAAGTCCGGCTCCCACGCCCAGGTCACGATCAGGTCGGGCTGTGGGTCGGCCGACGTGATCTGAGTGACCACGGCCGAGAAGTCCGGCTGGTTCAGCGAGTACAGCGATTCACCGACCACCTCCCCGCCTTCGGCCTCGAACACCGTGGCGAAGTACTCGGGGCCACGCATGGTGTAGGCGGCATCCGGCGAGCGCACCAGGTACACCCTTTCGTGGCCCTGCTCGCGTGCGTAGCCTGCCAGCACGGTGCCCTGCTGATTGTCGCCCGGATAGCTGCCGAAGATGAAGTCGCCCACCAGGGTGAGCTCCGGAGCGGTGCCCGCCGACGTCATCGTCGGTATGCCCTCGGGCTGGGTGATCTGCCCGGCAGCGATGGTCGGATCGGCGTCAGCCGGCGCCACGATGAAACGCGCACCGTCATCGATGAGCTCCTGGACCGCCTTGATCGTCTCGGCCGTGTCCGAACGGGTGTCCTTCACGTCGATCTGCATCGGTATCTCACCGCCGATGCCGCCGGCGGCATTGATCTCGGCGACGCAGAACTCCAGCCCTGCCAGGGAGGGTTGATCGTAGGGCGCCAGGTAGCCGGACTGCGCGCTCGTCACGCCGACAAGGTAGGGCTCCTGCGCGATGGCCGGCAGGGCCAGCGCGCCGAACAAGGCGCCGACCAGGCCGCCGCGCACGGCACCTGGCACGGCATTGCGCAAGTCGCCGGGCGATAGCGAAACGCACCAGCGGTGTGTGGGCTTGATCATGAACGTTCTCCTTGGGGGGCTACGTGAGAGGTTGCGGGCAGGCTTCACCGTCCGGTGAAGAGCGATCGGCCACCGGACCGGTCGCGGGCCGGCGGCTCCGGCCCAGATAGGCTTGCATCACTTTCGGATCCGTGCGGATCGCCTCGGGCGTGCCGACGGCGATCACTCGGCCGCGATCGACGACGACGATGGAACTGGACAACCGGTTCACGAAGTCCAGGTCGTGATCGATCAACAGCATGCCGATGCCGTGTTCTGCGCAGAGCGCGTGCAGACGCTCGGCGAGCGCGGACGTCTCCTCCGGGTTCAGCCCCGCCGCCGGCTCGTCCAGCAGCAAGAAGCGCGGCTGCAGAGCAAGGCAACGCGCGATCTCGAGGCGCTTGCGCTCCCCGTAGGGCAACTCGCCGGCAGCCAGGTCGGCACGCGCCGCCAGATCGAGCCGCTGCAGCGCCCGGCTGGCGATGCCTGCCGCCTCGCCGCGCGACGCGCCGCAGGCCAGTGCCGCGACCAGCACGTTCTCGCGCACCGACAGGTGTTCGAACAGGCGGATGTTCTGGAAGGTGCGCGCCAGGCCGAGCCTCGGCAAGGCGTGCGGCGCTCGCCCGGCCAGGTCGTGCCCGTCGAAGCGTATCCGGCCCGAATCGGGTGAAAACTGTCCGGTGAGCAGGTTGACGATGGTGGACTTGCCGGCCCCGTTCGGACCGATCAGGCCGGTGATCTTGCCACCGGGGGCGTGAAAGCTCGCCCCGTCGACCGCGACCAGCCCGCCGAAGCGGCGCACCAGAGCGTCTATCTCTATGCCGCCGGCGCCGCTATCACCGTGCTTGACCGGCGGCGTGCCCGTGGCATGCGGGGCCGAACCGGTGCCGACGTGCTCGGACGGCAACACCCGGCCCAGCAGGCGGGTCAGCGCCGGCCACTCCAGTTCGCGCACACCGAGCAAACCTTCCGGGCGGCGCCACAGCACGACCAGGATCAACAACGCGACCGACGCCGTCGTCAGGCCGTACACGGCCGGCACCTGGACGATGCCCAGATCCATTCCCCCCTCGAACTGACGGACCCCGTCCTGCAACAGCGTCACGACGACGACGCCCGCGACGGCGCCACCGACCGTGCTCATGCCACCCACGATCAGCATCGCCACCAGAGTGAACGTGAGCGAGAAGTAGAAATCCTTCGGCGAGAAGGCCCCGAGCATATGACCGTAGAGCGCGCCGGCAAGCGTCGCCATCGCGCCGGACAGCGTCCAGGCGATCAGTCGCGCGCGGCGCGCATCGATACCGATGCCGCCGGCCGCGGTCTCGTCATCGCGCGCCGCTCGCAATGCAAGTCCGTGACGGCTCTCCCGATAGAGCTTGGCCACGACCACGAAGGCGACCGCGGCCGCGAGAGCCACCGTCAGGTCGGTGATGCGCGGCACACCGTAGAACGTCTGGCTGCCGCGGGTGATGTCGCGCGCGCCGATCAGCACGCCGTGCACGATGATCAGCACACCGAGCGTGGCGATGGTGGCCGAGGCGCCCGCCAGCCGCGTGATCGGAACACCGATCAGTGCCGCCACCAGCGCGCCGAACGCCGCGACCACCACGAGAGAGACCGGTAGCGACAGCTCGTGGCCTGCCAGGAAGCCCGGCAGCATCGGCAAGGTGGAGCCCTGCAGTCCGGCCGCCATGGTGAGCAATCCGGACAGGTAGGCCCCGAGAGCGAGAAAGGCGGCGTGGCCGAACGAGACGATGCCCGAGTTGCCGCTGAACACCGCGAGTGACAGGATGGCGGCGATGTGCACGCACATCTGGGTGGCGATCCGCTCACCTTGCCGACCCAGACCGAACACGAGCGCGGCGACCACCAGGCCCAGCAGCGAGGTGATCAGCAACGTCTGGCAGAGCGTCGCGGCAAGCGCCGGCGCGGGACCTGCGCCGGGGCTGCCTTCGATCGGCGCCACTATCGCCATCGGACTCCTGAAGCTGCGTACGAAGGACCGACCCGATGGGCAACGGTGACTCAGGGCCGGTGATCCGTTTTCATCATTGCCGAATATCATCAGTCGTGCAAGTATTCATTCACACCCGATCGGTCGAGACTCCCGCGTGATCGCTCCCGAGCACCGCCGCACGGTGGACGACGTTTCCAGCGCCGATCCGCCTGCCGGATGTCGCTGGCACGGCGGATTGCTCGACGCGAGCGACCCCGACCCCGTGGGCGTCGACCGCCCGGAAGGACGCTCGAACGTGCTGCTGCTGTGCGATCACGCCGGCAACAGACTGCCGCGGCGTCTCGGATCGCTCGGCGTGTCACCGGATATGCTGGAACGCCACGTGGCAATCGACATCGGCGCACTGGGCGCGGCGCGCCACCTGTCGCAGGCGCTCGATGCCACGCTGTTGTGGCAGCGCTACTCGCGGCTGGTGATCGATTGCAACCGCCCTCCGCATGTGCCCGCCGCGTTCGTGGTGGAGGCAGACGGTGCGCACGTGTCGGGAAATGCAGCCCTGGCGCCCTCCGAGGCGGCCGCCCGGGTGGCCGAACTGTTCCACCCCTATCACGCGGCCATCGATGCCTGCCTGTCCAGGCGCGCCGCATCCGGCACGCTCAGCGTCGTGGTCTCCGTGCACAGCTTCACACCCCGTCTGAGCGTGGCACCCGAGCAAGGTCCGCACGACAGACCGTGGCACATCGGTGTGTTGTTCGGACGAGACGACCGACTGGCCAGGCCGTTGATACGATTGCTCCAGGCCGAGCCCGGGCTGTCGGTCGGCATCAACGAGCCGTACGCCGTCGATGACGATGGCGACTACGCGATTCCGGTGCACGTGGAACGGCGGGCTCTGCTGCACGTCGAGATCGAACTGCGCCAGGACCTGATAGCCGATGCTGCCGGTCAGCGGCGCTGGGCGCAACGGCTGGCCCGGCTGCTACCGCAAGCGGTGGCTTCGGCGAGAGCCGCCGCGGCAGCGCCCGGTCAGCATGACGTGCCCGGAGAACCTGGACGATGAACCCGAGCGACGAGCGCCCCGCCGACCAGCGCCGCGCCGGCGCGCCCGACCCGGCGCCGGTCACGATGCTCGGCAATCTCGACCTGTCCGGGGTGTTGCGAGGCCGATCGTTTCCGTCCCGCCGGACCGAGCAGGTGCTGGCCGGCGGCCTGCCCTGGGTACCGGCCAACATCCTGCTGTCGCCGTTGAACACGATTCCGGCAGCGAATCCGTTCGGCGCACTTGGCGAAACGCGTTTGCGCGATGCCGGTACCCGGGCCATGACGCTGCCGGCACGGGCGGATCGTCCCGCCATGCAACTGCGGCTCGCCGATATCGTCGATACGGATGATGTGGCGTGGCCGGTCTGCCCGCGCGGGCAGTTGCAGGCGGCGATCGAGGAACTGCACGCCCGGCACGGGCTGCGCGTCCAGGCTGGCTTCGAACACGAGTGCTACCTGCCCGGCTTGCAGGATGTGCCGACCCCGGCCTTCTCGCTGCAGGGCTCACGGGCGGTCTCGGGTCTGGCCGAGGAGGTGTACGGCATGCTCTCCAGCGCCGGTTGCGCGCTGGATCAGTTTGTCGCAGAGTTCGGTGAACACCAGTTCGAGATCGCCAGTCCGCCGCTTGCGGCGCTCGCCGCCGCCGACCACGCCGTGCTGTCACGCGAGGCGATCCGCGATGCGGCCCGTGCGCGCGGTGCTAGAGCCAGCTTTGCACCAAAGCCGCTACCGGACGCACCGGGCAGCGGGGTGCACATCCATGTCAGCCTGTGGCGCGGCGATGCGCCCGTCACCGCCACCACACCCGTCGCGGCCCACCGCACGGCACTCACCGAACCGGCAGGTGCCTTCGTCGCCGGTGTACTTGCGCACATCGATACCGTGCTGGCGTTCACGACCGGCTCGGTGAACAGCTTCGCCCGATTGCGCCCGTCGAGCTGGGTCGGCATCCACGGCTGCTTCGGTACGCGCAATCGCGAGGCTGCGTTGCGGCTGTGCCCGCGCCAGCGGGACGAGCACGGCCTGCACCGTGCAGCATCCATCGAATGGCGCATCGCCGATGCGTCCGCCAATCCCTACCTGTCCCTCGCGGCGCTGATCCGCGCCGGCATGGCCGGACTCGATGCCGGGCTGCCCGCGCCCGAGGATGTTCAGCTCGATCCGGCGACACTCGATGCAGCGCAGCGTCGAATCCGCGGCATCTCGGATCTGCCGGAAGATCTCGAGCGGTGCCTGGCCAGGCTGGAAGCATCGGGGCGGGCCGGAGAGTGGTTCGGCGAGATGTTCGAAGCGGCCTTCCTGTCGGTGCGACACAACGACATCGCCGATGCGCACCGGCTCGGCAACGCCTACGCCGCAGCGTTCTCGCAGGTCATCTGATGATCGCCACGCCAGCTGGTTCGCCGGGCTTCGTGGCAATCGGCAGCGCCCCGGTGTCAATCCACGGACTGCATCGCCGCGCCCACCGCGGCCACGATGATGTCGGCCTGCTCGCGTGTCAGGCACATCGGCGGTGCCAGACCGATGATGTCGCCTTCGGGCATGGCGCGCGCGATCACGCCGTCACCGAGCATGCGCGCCACGACGCCTGCCGCCACCTTCGCGGACGCCGGGTAGGCAAGCCGATTGTCCGGTTCGGCCGCCAGTTCGATCGCGCACAGCATGCCTTCGCCGCGCACTTCGGCCACACGCGGGTGCGCAGCGAGCTTGCGCCGAAGCTCGGCGAGCAGGTAGGCGCCGACCGTCCCTGCATTGTCGACAAGATTCAGTTCGTCCAGCAATTCCAGGTTGGCGACGCCGGCCGCTGCGCAGACCGGGTGTGCGGAGTACGTCCAGCCGTGACCGAGCGGACCGAAGTCATCGGTGCCCGACATGATGACCTCGTACATGCGATCCGACACGACCGATCCGGACAAGGGCGCGTAGGCCGACGTCAGCCCCTTGGCGATGGTGATCAGGTCCGGCCGCATGCCGTATCGAGTGGAACCGAAGCCGCTGCCCAGCCGACCGAAACCCGTGACCACCTCGTCGGCTATCAACAGGATATCGTGCGCCTCGAGCACCGGGCCGATCGCCTGCCAGTAACCTTCCGGCGGCGGCACGATGCCGCCGGTACCGAGCATCGGTTCGGCGATGAAGGCGGCGATGGTACCGGCGCCTTCTCGCTCGATCATGGCTTCCAGTTCGGCGGCACACCATGCCGAGAATTCCAGCTCGCTCTGATCGGCGTGCGGGCGGCGCAGATAGTACGGCGCGTGCGTGTGCAGGAATCCCGGCAACGGCAGATCGAAGTGATCGTGGAAGGTCTTCAAGCCGGTCAGCGATCCGGACACCAGCCCCGAGCCGTGGTAGCCACGCCAGCGGGAAATGATCTTCTTCTTGTCGGGCCGTCCCAGCACGTTGTTGTAGTAGCGCACCAGCTTGACGTTCGTCTCGTTCGCATCGGAGCCACCGAGGCCGAAGTAGACATGGTCGAGACCCTCGGGTGCCCGCTCGGCGACCATGCGCGCCAGCGTGATCGAGGCCTCGGTGCCGTGGCCGACGTAGGCGTGGTAGTAGGCCAGGCTGCGCGCCTGCTCGGCCATCGCATCGGTGATGCTGGTGCGCCCGTAGCCTGCGTTCACGCAATAGAGCCCGGCGAAACCATCGAGCAGCCGCGTGCCGTCGCGATCCTCGAGGTACACGCCTTGCCCGCCCGTCATGATGCGATTCGGGGCATCCCCGCGCGCGTGCGCTCCGTGCGCGGTGGAGGGGTGCATGAAGTGATCCTGGTCCCAGCGGGCCAGACGGTCGTTGGACAACATCAGCGTGACTCGTGTGCGTGCGGCGGCGGTGTGCGACACAGCCTAGCGGGATGCACGTGCCGATTCCGGCGCAAGCGACCCTCCCGACGCCGCATTCCTGTCGTGTGGTTGCCGGGACGATGAATTCCGGTATCGAACTCACCGAACTCGACAGGAAGCTGCTTCGCGCCGTGCAGGCGGACAACCGGTTGACCGGCGATGAGCTGTCAGAGCGGGTCGGGCTGTCGCCCACCGCCTGCCAGCGCCGCCTGAAGCGCCTGCGCGAGGCGGGCGTCATCGAGGCGGACGTCGCCGTGGTGTCGCCGGACGCGGTCGGCCGGGGCTTGAGCATGATCATCATGGTCACGCTGGAGCGCGAGCGGGCCGACATCATCGATGAGTTCAAACGGGCTATCCGTGACACCGCCGAAGTGATGAGCGGCTACTACCTGACCGGTGAAACCGACTTCATGCTCATCGTCACCGCCGAGGACATGGATCGCTACGAAGCGTTCACGCGGCGTTTCTTCTACAAGAATCCTGCGGTCAAGGGCTTTCGCACGCTGGTGGTCATGGACCGCGTCAAAGCCTCCTTCGCCTTGCCGATCTGACTCGTCGGCGGGGTTCAATCGAACGTGAACGGCAGCGGTACCACGCGCGCCTGGACCTCGCTGTCATCGCTTCGCTGCACCACCACGGTGCTGCCATCGGCCAGGCCGATGTCGAGCATGGCGATCGCGATGCGTGTGCCGGCACGGGGCGAGAGCGTCTGCGAACGGATCTCCGAGCCGGGCCACGCCTGTATGCCGAACGGTTGCAGCGTGGCATCCGCTTGCTCGCCGCAGACGATCATGCCGGCAAGTCGCTTGGCCGGCCCGCGCGCACGCTCGGCGCGCAAGGCGGGCAACGCGAGTGCCTCGATGTCGGCATCCAGGCTCAGCACCCTTTCCAGCCCCGCCTCGATCGGGGAGTCCTCGCCGTCCATGTCGTTGCCGAAAGACAACAGGGATCCTTCGATGCGCTCGATGCCGTTCGGGCAGCCGGCACGAACGTCCAGGTCGGTACCGGCCTCGAACAGGGCGTCGTGCAGCCGCTGCCCGATCGTCGAATCATCGACGTAGATCTCGAAGCCGCCCTGTTTGCTCCAGCCCGATCGCGCGACGATCAGCGGGTGCCCTTCGAAGGCCAGACGCTCGAAGCGAAAGAAGCGAATGCCCCGGGCCGCCTCGCCGAACACACGGCTCACCAGCTGCTCGGCCAAGGGCCCCTGCACGGCCAGCGGCCACACGGCCGGCTCGAAGACCTGCACGTCCAGCCCCGCGCCCGTGGCCAGGCCGTCGGCCCACAATTCCACATCCGAATCCGCGATGGACAGCCACCAGCGATCCTCGGCAAGCTTCAGCCCGACCGGATCATTGACAAGCTTGCCGCGCGTATCGCATAGCGGCAAGTAGCAGCAGCGTCCGATCTGCACACCGGAGATGTCGCGCGGTGTCATCCACTGCACCAGGCGAGCTGCATCCGGGCCGTTGATCTCGACCTGGCGCTCCACCCCTACGTCCCACACCTGCACCGAACGGACAAGGTGGTGATAGTCCGCCTCCAGGCTGTCGAACACGGTCGGCAACAGCATACGGTTGTAGACGGTGAAGTCGCGCGCCCCGCGCGCCATCGCCCGCTCCGTGAAGGGCGTGGAGCGCAGACGACGCGAGACCGTCAGGCGTGGCGGTGTCGCGGGTCGGGACCCGGGGTTGGACAGGGTGTTCAGCTGCTCGCTCCCGCGCACGCAGCGTTCATGCGACGCCGTGTGCCCTCACGTCCACCACCATGATGCCGGCGATGTTGCCGGACTCGGTCCCGAACGGCAGCACGAGCAGCAGGTCGCTGGCCTCGATCGCCTCCACGCGCGATTCGACCGATGGTCAATTCGTTCACGTCACTGACCGACACGCCATCGGCGCCGAGCGACGGATCCTGGAAACCGTTCGTCATGCCCTGATTCTCCACGCGATTGGCCGCCGCCTGCCGATTCACCGCAGCCGGCGGCCGGGGGCGCGCCGACTCTACAACAGCTGAACGAGCACGGCACGCCGTGGTGCAGCGTGGCAGCCCGGCGCGGGCGCGTCTGTCGAATCAAACCAGCTTGCGCGCGAGCGCGAACCGGCCTGCGGGTGGGTACAGTAGTGCAGCCGCTCCGGCCCATCCCCACCCACCCCACGCTTGCCCCCGCCCAAGGGCAACGCCATCCGCCCCGCCGAGAAACCCGCTCATGGAATCGCTTGCCGCCGATCTCGAAACCATGGTTCGCACGCCCCTTGCAGAGGCGCACGTGGCAGCGCTGAAGGCGTGTGGCGAGATACGCCACTACGCCGCGGGCGACTGGTTGACCACACTGGGAGATCGGCAGGACATCTTCTTCTATGTGCTCGAGGGCGAGATCGAGGTGGTCGATCACATGACGAACGAGCGCTACATGCAGGCCACGGTCGGTCCGACCCAGTTCTTCGGGGACATCGGATTCCTGAGCGCCGGACCCGTCGCGATAGGCGCCCGCCTGACGCAGGACACACGCATGTTGTGCGTACCTCGCGACGACGTGCTCGAACTGATGAGCCGCATACCGGAAATGAGCGACATCCTGGTAACCGTCTGGGCCGCCCGGCGGCGGCGTCAGTTGGAGGGCAACGACGCAGCGCTGACCCTGATAGGCGCCGAAATGGACCGCGACATCCGCGTGGTCGCACGCCTTCGCGGACCGCAATCGCATTCCGACCCGCAACCTGACGCTCGGCGCGCAGGAGGCGCTGGGCGTCGCCGAGGCCTGCAAGCTGAGCGAGACCAAGCCCGCGGTGATCTGGGGCAAGAACGAGGTGATCGAGAATCCGACCGCTGCCAAGGTGGCCCGCCTGCTGGGGCTGGACCAGCATGTGAGTGGCGACGCGGTAAACGATGTGCTGATCGTGGGCGGTGGCCCGGCGGGCGTGGCTGCCGCCGTGTACGCCGGTGCGAAAGGCCTGTCGGCACTGGTGATCGAGGACTTGGCCATCGGCGGTCAGGCGGGCACATCCAGCCGCATCGAGAACTACATGGGCTTCCCGACCGGCATCTCGGGCGGCGACCTCGTGTGGCGTGGCGAAGTGCAGGCGATGAAGTTCGGTACGCGCTTCGCAGTACCGCATCGCGCCGCTTCGCTGACCCGGCAGGATGACGGCGTACTGCGCGTCACCCTGGAGGAAGGCGGTCAGGTGCGCACGCGTTCGCTGCTTATCGCCACCGGTGTGCAGTACCGGCGGCTACCGATACCCGGGCTGGAGGGGTTCGAGGGTGTGGGCGTCTACTACGCGGCCACGGACGTCGAGGCTCGCTGGTGCCGGAACACCGAAGCGGTCGTCGTCGGTGGCGGCAACTCGGCCGGCCAGGCCGCCATGTTCTTGTCACGCACCGCCAGCCACGTGCACCTGCTGGTGCGCGGGAATTCGCTCGCCGCGTCGATGTCGAGCTACCTGTCCAGCCGGTTGGAGGCCGACCCGTCGATATCGATTCACTACGGGGCACAGATGACCGCGCTGCACGGCGAAGACCATCTCGAGGCCATCGACGTCCTGGACAAGGCGAGCGGTACCACGCGCCGTGTCGACACGCGCGGCGTGTTCGTGATGGTGGGTGCCGCTCCGAACACCGACTGGCTGGTCGGGCTGGTTGAACTCGATGACAAGGGCTTCGTCAAGACCGGCGCTGCGATCGACAGGGCCTCCGCCTACGAGACCTCGCACGAGGGCATCTTCGCCGTCGGCGACGTTCGCTCCGGGTCGATCAAGCGGGTTGCCTCGGCGGTGGGTGAAGGCTCGGTGGTGATCTCGAAGGTGTGGGAGCACGTGCAGAAGATGCGCGACGCGGCGACAGAGGCGGAGCCCGGTGCAGGCACGTCCGATGCGTCCGCAGCATCCACGGGAATGGAGCAGGCGTAGGCCTGACCCGGTTCCGATCCGGAGCTGACTCGGAGCTGATCCAGGGACAGCTGCAGGGCCAACTGCGGGCCGGTCCGGCGCGGGTCAGCCCGCGAGCGCTACGCTCGGAAACGGTGCTCCCCCCTTCACGCCGGGCTTGCAGACGAAATTGCAGCCGAGTTCCAGTTCGGGTGCGGGCATGGCGTGCCGATCGCCGGACAGCGCCGCCACGTCTCCGGTCCCGACCCGCATCCGGTAGGGCTCATACCGGCGCCCAGCTCAGTCCGGACCGAGACGCTCGCTTGCGGCGTCCGAAGCACGACCGGTGATTGACAGTCGTCGGCCCTACCTCCTACCCTACGATCATGAACAGACCTGTCATACAGGTAGTTGTCGGACAATACCGTCGGCACCGTCGCCTTTCGCACCGAGCGATGCCCGGCCGGTGAACGGTCCAGCGACCCTCGCCGTGGCAAGGGCGTCGGCGCGCAAACCCGATCTGGTCTCCCGGGTCGGCGATGCGGTGCGGCGGCACATTCGCGAGCAGGGTCTGAGCGCCGGCGCCGTGCTGCCGGGCGAGTCGGTCTTCGCCCAACGCTGCGAGGTGTCCCGTGCCGTGGTGCGCGAGGCGTTCAGGGCTCTGTCCGCCATCGGGGTCATCGACGTCGGCAACGGCCGCCGAGCGCGGGTCGCCTCCATCGACAGCGCCATGCTCGGCAGCATCATCGACCATGCGGTGCACGTCGAGCAGATGACGATCCTGCAGATCTACGACGTGCGCCGCACGCTCGAGGCCCGTACCGCTCGCCTTGCGGCCTTGCGTGGCACGAAGGCCGAAGCGCGGGCGCTGCGTGACGTTGCAACGGCCATGCGCGCAGACTTCGGCGACGCCTCTCGGGTCATGGCGCACGACATCGAGTTCCACGCACTGATCGCCCGGGCATCGAGGAATCCGGCGTTCGTGCTCATCGTCGGCGCGTTTGAAACCGTCATGCGCAGCACCTGGCCGATTGGTTGGAAGAGTCGTGCGGACGATGCCGAGCGCATGGGTTCGGTCGAGGCTCACGAGGCGATCGCGGCGGCGATTGCTGGCGGCGATGCCGATGAGGCGGAGTGCGCCATGCAGCATCACTTCGATCGCAGCATCAAGGCGCTCGTCGAAGCGGGAATGGTCTGAACGCGTGCGCATCACGGCCATCGAGACCGTCCGCATAGAGCAGTACGAGAACCTGCTGTGGCTGCTCGTGCACACCGATGAAGACTTGAGCGGGCTGGGCGAGACCTTCTTCCTGCCCACCACGGTCGAGGCCTACGTGCACGAACATCTCGCACCGCGCGTGCTCGGGCAGGATCCGCTGGACATCAACCGCCTGGTGAGCTCGCTCGATCACTACCTGGGCTTTCGCTCCACCGGGGTCGAGGTGCGCGGCAACTCCGCCTTCGATGTCGCGCTCTGGGATCTGTACGGCAAGGCCATCGATCAGCCCGTCGCCCGGGCGCTGGGCGGATTCTCCCGGCAGGAGATCCGCACCTACAACACCTGCGCCGGTACCGGCTACATGAAGCTTGGCTCGGGCCAGTCGAGCGCCAACTACGAACTGTCCTCGAACGGTGCACCGTCCCACGAGTACGACGACCTGAACGGTTTCATGCACCGGGCGGACGAGCTCGCCGAATCTCTGTTGGCCGAAGGCATCACGGCCATGAAGATCTGGCCGTTCGATCTGGCGGCCGAGAAGACCGGCGGTACCCGCATCGAGCGAACCGATCTCACCGCCGCTCTGGAGCCGTTCGAGAAGATTCGCCGAGCGGTCGGAGATCGCATGGATATCATGGTCGAATTCCACTCGATGTGGCAGTTGCTGCCGGCCATCGAGATCGCCCGTGCGCTGGAGCCCTACTCGGTCTACTGGCACGAGGATCCGATCCGCATGGACAGCCTGGCAAGCCTTGCACGCTATGCGCAGGCGACCCGTGCGCCCCTGTGCGCCTCCGAGACGCTGGCGACGCGCTGGGCGTTCAGGGATCTGCTCGAAACCGAAGCGGCCGGCGTGCTGAACCTGGATCTGACCTGGTGCGGCGGGCTCGGTGAGGCTCGCGCCATTGCCCAGATGGCCGAAGCCTGGCACCTGCCCATCGCTCCGCACGATTGCACCGGCCCGGTGGCACTGACCGCGGCCACCCATCTGTCGCTGCACGCCCCCAACGCACTCTTCCAGGAGAGCGTGCGCGCCTTTCACCGCACCTGGTACCGCGATTTGGTAACGGCGCTGCCGCCCATCACCGACGGAATGATCAGCGTCCCTCCGGGGGCGGGCCTCGGCACCGCGCTGCGCGATGACATCGATGACCGTTTCACGACCGTACGGCGCATCAGCCGGACGAACTGACGACGCCGCCCGGCCCGCTCACGACCGAAGTTGCAATCACGAGCCGATCGGGCGCGCTACCGCGAGACTGCGCGCTCGCTACCACTCTTGCATTTTCAGCGGCACCGAAGGCGCAGTCCGAAGAGCCGAGCGTGCTGCCAGATGATCTTCACGCGGACTGAAGGCTCGATCGAGCAGCAATCCTCGAACATGCGGGACAGAACATCGCCATCGACGGGGGCTGGTAGGCAGCGGCGCTCCACCACCGCAGCCGGTGGCACGCGACACCCGGGCGCCAACCAGCCGGCGCCTTGGTTGATGTGCGACAGATTACCGACTACCGTGCTGACGGATTTCACGCCACGCAGGTAAGGACGAATGCAGCAGCTCGGGTTTGATGCACGGCTTTCGAGGATGGGGGCAGTGCTGGCAGTGCTGGCAGTGCTGCTGAGCGCGTGCGGTACGGACGTGGCGGACGACCCCACCACCGGGCGGCTCGTACCGGTTGAGGCCGCGGACACCTCCGCGCCGATTGCAAGGGCGCCCACGTCGGGAGAGCGAAGCTCGGCATTGTCGATCAGCGGCAGGGTCGCTGTCGGAGCGGCGCGATGCGATATCACGATCAGCGATGCGGATCGCGTACCGCTCGGCAGCACCGCATCCGACAGCGCCGGGGACTACGCGATCGACATCTTCGATCTCGCCCCCGATGCGGTGGTTCGTGTCGATGCAACGAACTGTTCTTACGAAGACGTAACGACCGGTCGGTGGATCGAGGGCGCGGCGCTTTCCGCCATGTCGACCGTGCCGTCGAAGGCCGACGGCGCCGCCGCATTGGCGCTGAACGTCACCCCGCTCACCCACCAGGCCGCCGGGCGCGTCGCTACCGGTTCGGGCGCGGCCACGGTCGAGGCGGCCAACCGTCTCGTCGCTCGGGCATTGGTCGGCGATCGGTTCGACATCGTGACGACGCGGCCTACCCTGGCCGTGGAGCCCGATGCCCGCACAGCCAGCCCGGAGCAGCGGCTCTACGGACTTTTGCTCGCCGCGCTGTCCGGTGCGGATGACGCAGACGGAGCCGTGGCGGGCCAGTCCGTGGTCAAACGCCTGGTCGACGCGGCCGCCTCCGGTATCGCGCCCGAGACGGCCGACGTACGGACGATGATCGATCGCGCGGCCGCGTTCGAGCTCACCGGCAAGAACCTGTCCGGCAGGCCCAGCCTGGACGCCATCGCGCCACTGGTGGCCCCGCCCGGCGATCCGGTATCGAACGTCGTCGCCAAGCGATCGAGGGTTGCATACATGCCGATCGCTTCAACCGCGCTGCCGGACGCGGTGCAGGGCCAGCCCTATCTGGTGGAGCTCGATTCGTTGTTCGGAACAGCAAACGCGCCGGTCGATCGCCTGTTCTTGAGCGTCGTCGGACTGCCGGACGGCCTGAGCGTGCAGGCCGGAACCGTCACGGGCAGTCCCGCGACGCCCGGCAGGAGCAACCTGCTGTTCGTGTCGATCGAGCGAGAGGATGACTCGGGCGGACCGACCGTACGTGTGCGATTGCTGTACGCGACATTGACAGTGCTGCCTCCTGTTCCGGCCCCGGTCGACGGACCTCCCGCTCTGCCGGCTCCCGATCCTGCACCTGCACCTGCACCTGCACCTGCACCTGCACCTGCACCTGCACCTGCACCTGCACCTGCATCTGCATCTGCATCTGATCCGACGCCCCCGTCGAATCAGGCGCCCGTTGCGGTGCTCACGGCGAACAAGAACCGTCTCGAAGCACCGGGCACGGTACTGTTCGACAGCGCCCGCTCGAGCGACGATGACGGTAGCGTCGCGGAACACCGCTGGCAGTTCGGTGACGGTGAAAGCGACATCGGTGAACGCGTCGAGCACACCTACGACAGTGTCGGGGTCTACGAGGTGACCTTGACCGTCGTCGACGACGACGGGGCGAGCGACACCGCCACGCAATCCATCACCGTGGTCGCGCCGCCGAACGAGGTGCCGATCGCTCGCGTCACGCCCGCAGACGATCTGCAGATCTTGTCGGGCGACACCTTGAAACTGGACGGGTCCACCTCCTCCGACCCGGACGGGCAGATCGTCGCCTACCGCTGGGTGTTCGGTGACGGCACCGCGTTCGATGGAAATCGAGTCGAGCGCCAGTACCCGCAAGCCGGCACCGGCGTGGTCACCTTGACCGTCACCGACGACGACGGCGCTACCGGCTCGCTACGCCGCACCTTCACGATCACCGATCCGGCCGACAGCTCGCCGCCGAACGTGGCGCCGATCGCGCGGGTCGTCAGTGCGAACGGGCTGAGCTTGGCGGCGCCGGCGACGTTCGAACTGGACGCTTCGTCCTCCTCCGATACGGACGGCTCGATCGCAGGCTACGACTGGACGTTGCCGGATGGCACGAAACGCACCGGCGCCTCGATCAGTCTCGTGCTGAACGCACTCGGGGACTACCCGGTGGACCTGAAGGTGAGTGACGACGACGGCGCTACCGACGAGGTGCAAGTGGTGCTTACCGTCGAGCCGTCCGCACTGGCTGCGATGCGTGTGCCGATCGAGGTGCTCGGTGGCCTGGATGGCGGTGCCGTGGTGACCCGGGATTTCGAGCTCGACGATGCCTCCAGCGTGGATCGGCTGCAGCTGACCTGTCACCGCTGCGGCTATCGTGACGGGTCCACCAACGCGACTCGCGGTGCGAAAGGGTCGGTGCGCATCAACGACTCCGACTGGATCGACATGGACTCGGCCACCGCTACGCTCGGCGGCAGCGCACTACGCTACGGCGGTATCGACGGTGCCTTCCAGACGGTGACCTTCACCGTGCCCGTGACCGGAGCGGTCGCGGGGCGCAACCGGATCAGCTTCCGTTTCAACGGCACCGACGGTTTCACCAACGGCTATCGCATCTTGAGGTTCAACCTGCTGGGCGCAAACGGCGAACAGCTGGGCGAGCGCGACTTCGTCGACGACGATCCGGCGCAGTGGTCGCCCCCCTTGCCCGCCGCGGCCGACATCGCACGCGGTGAGGCCCTGTGGGACGGGGAAAAGCCGCTGCGCGAGTCGCCGATCTCCGGCTACGAGATCCTGGCCTCCTGCTCGGACTGTCACGCCTCGAACGGCGAGGACATGAAGTACTTCAACTACTCCAACCTGGCGCTGCAGGTGCGCTCCGAATTTCACGGCCTGAGCGCGAGCGAAGGGCAGCAGATCGCCTCCTACATCCGCTCGCTGGACACCCCGGCACCGGCCATGGCGCGACCCTGGAACCCGCCTTACCAGCCCGGCCCCGGCCTGGACGCTCGGCCGGTGGAGCAGTGGGCGGCAGGCGCGGGCATCGCGGCGGTACTGGGTCGCGACGAGGACATGCTGCCGTACTTGTTTCCGGACGGCACCTCGGATGCGGCGCTGCGCGGCGTGATCGACAGCAAGAAGGCGTTGAACCTGCGCGAAATGCCGATCTCGGTGCCGTTTCCGGACTGGAAGAGCTGGCTGCCCGAAGTGCACCCGAAGGACGTATGGCCCGATCGCTACGCGAACAGCGAATTCAAAGCCGCCTTCGAGAATGCGGTAAGCAAATTCAGCGCAACCCCGGCACTGACGATGCCGCCCGCTACGCTGATCGCGCAGTTGACGGCCGTCAACGGGACGGTACGACGGTTCATCAGCCGTGGCCAGACAGCAGGTCGCGGAGGCGATTGGCGCACAACGGCGGGCGAGGTGCTCGATTCACGGGACCCGCGATACACCCGGGAGGATGCGCTGCGCTCCATAGCGGCCTGGAGCGCGGTCAAGCAGTGGGAGCTGGTCCAGCGTTTCGGTCTCGAGGAGACGGCTCCGTACGCCTTGCCTGACGGCGGCGAGCTGCGCGCCTGGCCGAGCCGCCTGCAGAGCGTGCACCCGATGGCACCGCACATCACCGCCGCGGGCATCAACAACTGGAGCTTCCAGTCGCCGCTGGTCGGCGACTACGTCTCCAGCCAGTGGTACCAGTTGCAGATGACCATCAACCCTGGCCAGCGGCAATCGGCCAACGTGCAGCCGGTCGACTGGCCGTACCAGCTTCGCCACATCATCGAGTCGAACGAGCGGGTCGGCGAGTGGGAGCCGCTGCGCTTCGTGCAATCGATCGTCAAGGCGTACCAGAGCGCTGACAACTTCCGCGGTACGGGCAGCGGCGGCTGGGAGCTGCGCTTCACGCATCCGCAGTGGTACTACCAGGCCAACCCGACCGCGCTGCCGTTGATGGCCACGCTGGAGGGCTACGAAAGTGGCCTGCAGAACCGGATCGTGAACGCCCTGCTGCTGGAGTTCCTGGACAAGGTGGAGGAGTACGATCCGGCGACCGGCTGGTCACGCCAGTTGGGAGGAATCGACTGCACGATCGCGAACGTGATCAGTATCGCCCGCTGGTACTGCCTGCCGCCGCAGACGACGGTGCCCGCCTCGGCCGAGTTCGTGTTCTATTTCAATCGCAAGGGCGACCACCCCGATCACTTCTTCGACCTGATTCCCAAGCTGCGTGCCCAAGGGATACCGAAGAGTACCGTGGACCGGCTGCGCGACTGGAACGCCGCGATGTGGCCGCTGGGCGACTGGGCCTCACGGTAGCGCGCTGGCCCGGACGCCTCCGCGCCTTTGCGCGCCTTGGGTAGCTGCTCAGCGCGCGATCGAGAAATACCCGATCCGATCGGACAGCAGCACGGCCTGCTCGCTCATGGCATGGCTGGTACCGTTGGCCTGATCGACCAGCGAGGCGTTCTCCTGCGTCGTCTTGTCCATGTGCACCAGCGCCTGATTGATCTGTTCGATCCCGGAGGCCTGCTCTTCGCTGGCCGTACTGATCTGGCCGACGATGTCGGTCAATTCGGACACTGCGGTGACGATGTGTTCCAGCTCGCTGCCCGAGTCGTTGACCAGCGCGGTGCCGTCGCGCACCTTGGCCACGCTGTCCTCGATCAGATCCTTGATCTCCTTGGCCGCCGAGGCGCTGCGCCCGGCCAGCTGCCGGACCTCGCTGGCGACGACGGCGAAGCCTCTACCCTGCTCGCCCGCCCGTGCCGCCTCCACCGCCGCGTTCAACGCGAGCAGGTTGGTCTGGAAGGCGATGTCGTTGATGACACCGATGATATCGGCGATGCGTTCACTGGCGCCGTTGATCTCGCCCATGGCGTTGGCCGCCCGATTGGCGACCTCGCCGCCCACGCTTGCGCGTTGACGCGTGCTGATCGCCAGATCGTTGGCCGAGCGCAGGTTCTGCGAATTGTTCTTGACGGTACTGGTCAGCTCTTCGGTCGAAGAGGCGGTCTGCACGATGTTGGAAGCCTGCTGCTCGGTGCGTTCGCTCAGACCCTGGTTGCCCCTGGCCAACTCCGCCGCACCGTCACGAACCTGCTGGGCCGCCACGGCCACTTCGCCGAGCACCCCGCGCAAGCGTTCGCGCATGGCGACCAGTTCCTGGAAGGCACCGCCGCGTGCCGCATCGCCGTCATCGGCGCTCAGATCACCGCCTTCGATGGCGCGCGCCAGCGAGCGGATTTCGGCGGGCTCTCCACCCAGTGTGCGATAAATGCTTCTGCCGATGAACCAGGCAAGCAGGCCGACCGAGACGACCGATGCGACCACCAGCACCAGGATGGTCATCATCAGGCTGGTGATGTCCGCGTTGACCTCCTTGCTGGTCTGACGGCTGAACAGCAGCCAATCGACATCGCCCATGCCGAGCTTGCGATACGCGGACAGGTAGCCCACCCCCGCCACCGTCTCGTGGAACAGGCCGTGGGGCTCGGATTCGGCCAGGCCCAGGGCCTGCGTTTCGATCCGCTTGGACAGGATGGTCGTTGTATTCGAATTGCGATCCTGCGAGCGCATGCGACCGTCCAGTCCAATGATCATCGCCTCGCCGGTCTCGCCCAGCCCGGCACGGGAGTGCATGATGTCGTTGATGCGGTCGACCGGCAGTTCCACTGCCAGCGCGCCGAGCAGTTCGCCATTCTGGAACACCGGCGTGGCGACGAAGGCCATCGGTGCATGGGCCGACGGCTCGCTGAAGCTGAAATCCGACAGTGCCGCCTGCCCATCGCTGCGCTGCATCGCCAGCCGGGCAGCCTGCGCGAGCGCGGAATCGCGATACGGGCCGTTGAACAGGCTGGTGCCGTAGTCGACCTTCTTGGCGGCCGAATAGACGATCCGGCCGACCCCCTTCTCGATCAGGAACAGGTCCTGGAAGCCCAGGTACTCGTAGGCCTTGCGCAACCGGGCGTGAAAGCGCACGTGCGCCGTGTCGTAGGCGTCACCCGACCCTCCATCCAGCAAGGCGGCACGCTGTTCGACCCCGTGGGGATTGTTCAGGATGTAGCGTTCCTGCAGGATCCGGGTGTTGGCGTTGGCCGGAAAGAACCGGTCGGAGTACTCGCCACCGCCGTCGACCAGCCGTTGCGCGAACTCCCCCGAATAGTAGGAGCTCAGCGCCGCGTCGCGACGCGGTCCGCTACCGGCCTCGGATTCGATCTGTTCGAACGCTTCGGAGAACTGGCGCAGTGCATTCGCCACATTGGGCCGCCCTGCCACTGCGCCGACCTGCATCTGGACCATGTCCAGGTAGTTTTCGAGATCGTGTTCCCGCAAGCGCACGTTGGCCTCGAGAGCTTCGAACGCCGACGCCTCCAGCGTTGCCTTGCTCTTGTAGGCGACGACCGTGCTGGAGATGGCGACGGGCAACAGACCGGCGGCCAGCATGCACAGCACCAGCAGTGTGCGAAGCGAGAAACGGTTCGTCATGGTCGCAATCGCTCGTGTGATGAACCATCCGGAGTGACGGTGCTATCGACGGGCGATGCGTAACACTTGATGCGTAGCGGGCACGGGTGAAAGCTTTTCCCTGCGCGGTGCCACTACCCGGTGGCCGAGAAATGGTTCGCCACCCCGACCGAGACGCGCAGGATCAGCTCGTAGGACGCTTCGAGCGGTCTGACGAAGTCCCGCTCGATGCTCTGGTAGCGTGCATCCCCGCCGGCCGGATAGTCGGCTGGTTCGTCCAGAATGATGCGCGCCTCTTCGTGTTGATCGGTCGGGAAGGTCTCGCGCAACGTGGCGCAGGCTTGAGGCACGTCGAGCGTGAAGATCAACGACATCACATCCTCCCGGTTGAACCCGCCCTGCGGCGTGAAAGCCGGCAGGCGCGCAGCGATCAGGAAGCAGTGCTGGATCGTGGCGAGGCGCACCGCGTGCAGCAGATCCAGGCTGAGTGGCGTGTGAGCGCGCGGCGGCAGACCCATCTGGCCCAGCGTGCGCGTCAAGGAGATCGAATCGGAGCGTAGCCGGGCAGCCAGCTGCAAGGCGGTGAAATAGCGGTGATCCTCGGACAGCGCATCGGCCAGGACGGCACACGGTGCTTCCAGGCCGCGCTCCTTGCCCGAGATCGGCCGCGTGGCCCAGAAGCTGCCGTCGTACAGCTTCATGTAGGCGATCAGCGTCTTCATCTCGGAGTGGCTGTTCGCCGTGGCCACCAGACGCATGATGCGCCCGAAGCGGTCCGAGTCCCGTGCCAGCCGGGCGTAGGCCTCCGGCTCCACGGCCAGCGCGCCGCCCACCCCGCCGAGCAGGTTCGCCAACAGGCCCATCTGCTGCAGGATGGCGTTGTGCGGAATGGCGCGGATGCGCCGCAGCGACGTCTCCTCGTCGGCGCCACGCTCGAACTGGCGCCGCGATTTTCGGCTGCCGGTCCTGGGCAGGATCTCCATGCCCATCGCCCCGAGCGCGATGTTGTAGGCCGGATCGACGAACAGATCTTCCTGCCGTTTCTTCACCGCGTTGAAGAAATCCAGGCTGGTGGCGGTATCGCTGTAAAACGGATCCTGCTCGCTGGCCGCATGCGCCTCGGCGTGCGCCTTGAGGATGCCGATCAGCGTGCGCTGCGCCATGCGCTCGCCGGTGAACCAGACGTAGCCGTCACCGCCCTGGAAACTCTGTTCGTGCACGAGATGAATGCCGCGCTCCACGAACTGGCGGCGTGCCCAAGGGCTGCAGGCGTACAGGCAACGGTCGACGATACCGCCGGGGTGCCCCCCGCGGCCCATGCTTTCGCCGTGCGTATCGAAGATGATCGCATCCAGGTGTTCCAGCCCGTGTTCCTGCATCTGCGAGGCGAGCTGCCCGTGCAGCCGTTCGATCGCCAGCCCGGCCGGCACCTGGCCCATGAAGCGGCCAGCGTCGGAGAACCCCGCCTCGATCGACACCCGGCCGCGCCGCTGTACCTGCTGGCGATAGGGTTCCTGCTGGAACAGCACATCGAGGATGCGCCGGCCGCGATCGAGCGCGGCACCGGTCTCGAACAGCGGGCACACGTCGGTATGACTGTCCACGCCGAACACCCGGGCCAGGTAGATGGCCGTGAGCACCGTCACCGGGTTCTCGCACTCGGCGATGAGCAAGCGGATCGGCGCATCGGCATCGATGTGCTTTGCGATCTGCGCGGCGGCGATGAAGATGCGCGCCGCGGAAGAGCTTTCGGAGGCCAGGCTTGCAAAATTCACGCGAACCGGCCGCGTGGCGACGATCAGCTCGTTGACCGCGTCCAGTGCCCCTCGGCCGAACAGATCGGTCTGACGGTCGCTCTCCAGGGCGGCCCGCGCCGCGTTGCTGATCTGTGCGGCGTTGAGCCGGAAGTGCACCTCGCCCAGCCCCAGCCCGAATGCGGCCATCTCGGCGCGCAGGGCGAGCAGACCGAGCGCCAGGTCCCCGCCCGCCTCATCGGCCATGGCGGCGAGCTCGTCCATCACCGGGCCGAGCGTGACGAGCTTGCTCGGCTCGTCGCGCGTGAGTTCGTTCGCGGCCGCGGCCAGTGCCTCGGCGGTGGACAGATCGTCGGCAAAGGCCTCGGCATCGCGCTGCGCCCGATCCGCCGCTGCCCGCAACCTCCCGCAGAGCTCCGCCGCTGCATCGAACCCGAGTGCATCGAGCCGCTCGGCGTAGAGCGCGAGTCGCTCGGCCTTCTCCGCGATGCGGTGCGCGATCACCTGGCTCCAGCCGATGTCGTTGCGCCCGTCCATGTCGTAGCCGACCCAGGTGGCGAGCCCGATCGGCGCGGGACGAAAGGCGCGCCACTCGCCGGCGAAGCGGCTGCGAGCGTGCGCCAGCAGCGCACGGGTCAAGGCATGCACCGCGTTCGTCGCCGCGCGCAACGCGGCGCGCGCCTGCACGTGCTCGTCTGCCAAGCTGATGCCCGCGTCCGGCATGTCCGGACCATCGATCGGATCTCGACCCGCTAGTGCCGCCTCGGCCAGGCGCTCGCGCCCCGAAGGCGTCAGCAGGAAGGTTGGATGGCCGGTGAACACGATCGTCTCCAGGCGGCGTGCCCAGAATGCGCTGAACGCCTCGAACGTGTCCAGCGGTGCGGAAAGCTGCGCAACGATGGCATCGAACCCATCGCCACCGGACTGCTCCAGGTACCCCGCGACGTGCCGGGCGCGCAACGCGAAGGCATCCTTGGCGAGGATCGAGGCCAGCTCGCCGAGCCGATCGATTCCCAGCGCACCACCCTCCAGCGCGCAGCTGAGCTCGTGAGCCAGCTGTCGCACCGGATTGGCCAGAGGGTCGGCGTGAATGTCCGAGCGCAGATCGGACAGACGCCCGGTGAGTAGGTCGCCCAGATCTCCCGGTTCGAGATCGCCCCAGCGGGTGTCGTGGTCAGACATGGTGGTCCTGTGGTTGGCGAACGTTGATGCGCAAGGCCATTCGACCGGCGCTCAATCCTCGCATAGGCCGCCGGAACTCGACTGCCTGATGCCCGGCGGTACAAGCGACCAGTCCTGTTCCGCCTCGTCACCATTGCGATCGCGCCGCGTCGCCTGCAACGCGTAGCAGCGATCGCGCGACCGACCCGCAGCGCCGGCATCACTTGACCGACAAGCCGCGATCGCAGATAGTATGGAAACGTTTCCATTCAGTCCGGAGCATTGCCCATGAGCCCTTCCCCGCGCAACGTATCGCGACGCGCCTCTTCCACCTTGGTGCTGAGCGCGGCCATCACGGCAAGCGCGGCGCTGACCAGTCCGTTGGCCGGCGCCGCCGACGGCCCCACGGTTGGCATGAGCTGGGCGAACTTCCAGGAGGAGCGCTGGAAGATCGACGAGGCCGGCTTGAAGGAACAACTTGGCGAGTTGGGTGGCGAGCTGCTCAGCACCGATGCGCAAAGTTCGAGCGCTCGCCAGGCGACCGACATCGAGTCGCTGGTCTCGCGCGGCATCGATGTGCTGATGATCGTCGCCTGGGACAGCGAAGCCATCCTGCCGTCAGTGCAGGTCGCGGTCGACGAAGGCATCCCGGTCATCGCCTACGAGCGACAGATCGAGCACCCGGACGTATTTTACACCGCCTTCAATCCGGTGGATGTCGGTCGCATGCAGGCCGAGGCGATCGTGGCGGCCCAGCCGACCGGAAGCTACGTCGTCATCGCCGGATCGCCGCAGGATCAGTACGCACACTATGTCCTTGAAGGTCAACGCGCGGTGCTCGATCCGCTGGTGGAATCGGGCGACATCGAGATCGTGGCCGAACAGTGGACCGATGCCTGGCTACCCGACAACGCGCAGGCCAACATGGAGCAGATCCTGACCGCCCAGGAGGATGACGTGGCGGCTGTCGTGGCGGCCAACGACGGCACGGCGGGCGGTGTGATCGCCGCTCTCGCCTCGGTCGGCCTGGACGGTGAGGTGCCGGTCAGCGGGCAGGATGGCGACATCGCGGCGCTCAACCGGATCGCGCGCGGCAGCCAGACGATGACCGCGTGGAAGGATGCCCGCGAGCTGGGCAAGGCCGCCGCGAAGGTGGCCGCAGAGATCGCCGCCGGCGCAGATTTGGATCAGGTCACGGACGCGGTGATCTGGGACCGCGGGCCGAAGGGCGTGGCACAGAACGCGGTGGTGCTGCCGCCGGTGGCGATCAACCGGGACAACCTGGCGCGCGTGGTCGAGGCGCAGTGGATCTCCACCGAGGAGCTGTGCGCCGGCGTGAGCGGCGCGGCGGCCCCCGAGCCCTGCGGCTGACGTCAAGCCGCGGCCCGGCGAGTCAGGCGGCGTAGTCGCTGCCTACGGCCAACGAGAAATGGTTGGCGACCGCTTCGTGCAGGTCCAGTCGGGCCGCCCAGCGAAACGCCGCGGCCAGGTCCGCGCGTTCGTGGGCATGCTCGGGCGCATCGGCGCGATCGGGGTGGTGCTGCCCGGGATGCGCGCCGGGTGGTGGCAGCCCGATCACAAGGCGGCCTCGGGCGCCGCGACGAAGCGCGCGATGCGAGCGCAGCCCTCGGCCAGGCGCTCCTGCTCGGCCGCGAACGACAGGCGCACGCATCCATCGGTACCGATGCCGAAGGCCGCACCGTCGAGCACCGAGACGCGCTGCTGCCGGTACAACTGCTGAGCGAAGTCGGCGGACGACAGTCCGGTGGCGCGCACATCGACCACCAGGAACATGCCTGCCTCGGGGCGGTGCACCGTCAATTGCGGCACCGTGCCGAGCGCCTCGAGCGCCACATCGCGCCGCCGCCGATACGCATCGCGCATGGCGTCCGCCGCGGCGCCCGCGTCGCGCAGCGCCACTTCGGCGGCACGCTGGCTGAAGCCGGGCAGCCCGTAGTTCATGCACAGCGACAGCTTCTCGGCATGGTCGATCAGCGCCTTCGGCCCGGCCAGCCAGCCGACTCGCCAGCCGGTCATGGCGTGGGACTTCGAGACGCTGGAGACCCGGGCGGTGCGGTTGGCCATGCCCGGCAAGGCGGCGATGGCGTTGCAGGGGCGCTCGAAGGCCAGCGTTGCGTACACCTCGTCGCAGATGACCCACAGATCGTGTTCGATGGCCAGCGCCGCGATACCGGCGACTTCCTGCGCATTCATCACCACGCCGGTCGGGTTGTTGGGGTCTGAGTAGGCAATCGCCCGTGTGCGCGGTCCGATCGCGCGGGCGATCGCGTCCAGATCCGGTCGGAAGCCGGTGGCGGGGTCGCTCGGCGCGCGCACCAGCGTGGCGCCGGAGACGCCCAGGAAGGCCTCGTAGGTGACGTACATGGGGTCTATCACCACGACCTCGTCGCCGGGCGAGAGCAGGCACATCGAGGCGGCGAACAAGGCGTTCTGGGCGCCAGCGAAGACACCGATGCCGCCTGCCTCGTGACGCGGTCCACCCTGCTTTGCCAAGTGCTCGGCGATGGCGTCGCGCAGTCCCGGGCGACCGCGCAGTTCGGTGTAGTGGGTATCGCCGGCGAGCAACGCGTCCACCCCTGCCTGCACGATCGCGGGCGGGGTGTCGAAGTCCGGATCGCCGACGCTCAGCACGATCACCGACGGATCACGAGCGGCGTCGCCTACCGCACGCGCGTGCAGCTCCCACGCCGAGGCGCCCTTGCCGGCGATGCGCAGCACGCGCCCGGAGAACCCGGGCGTGCCGGCCGGATCCGGAACGGCCACGGCGTGACCCGTGTGCCGTTGCTTGCCGGCAGCAGGGTGCCCGGTGGGGCGATCGGGACGAGATGTCATGCTCAGCCTGTGCTCTGGATGGGACCGCTGGCGCGCCGTCCACACCGGATCACGCATCGGGTGAAGGGCTGCGCACCTTGCGCCGGAACCACCGAGGTGTACGACCGGCCCACACCCCACGGCGCCCGGATCGTACACGCCTCGCGGATGTACGGGCACAGCTGTTCGCTCGGTGCGACATTCACGGCGCGCTCGTCCGGTCGGCCCGGTCCGCATGTGCGTGTGCAAGCTGCGCGAGCCGCGCCGCGACGCCGCTATCCGGATCGCAGGATTTTCGACGGCTCAGGCTGACGTGCAGCAGGAGCTGATCGCAGCGGGCGAGCACCACCTCCTGCTCGCCGACGTCCGCGTCGGCGACCTCTTGCAAGGCAGCGTGCGGCGCATCGCCACCGGATGCCTCGCGGCGCATCTCGTGCACCAGCCGAAGCTTTCGCCCCTGCGCCAGATCCACGCGGGTGCGCACCGTCACGCGCTGCGCGGCAAGTGTTTCGGCCATGAAGCGGGTGGTGGTCTCGACGGTGAACCAGCTGTGCCCCGCCGAGACGTAGTCCGCACCGCAACCGATGAGTTCGAGCACCACGTCGGCCGCATCCGAGAATACCTGCCCGTAGCGCGACTCGTTCATGTGGCCGTTGTAGTCGGTCCAGTCGACCGGCACGCTGCGCCGAACGGTGGACAGGAAGGGCTCTTGCGCACGATCTGCCCGGCCGGCCGGGCGCAGCGGCGACGGCAGCTCGAGCTCGTGCCGGCGGATCAGGGCACCGGCCGCGGCACCCTGGCCCTTGAGCGCGCGCAGGATCGCCACGAGGTTGTCGTCGCGCAACCGCTCGAGCTGACGGACGTCGAGCTGGCCGGACTGCTCGTCCGATTGGCGCGCGATGCGCGCCACGAGATCGTCGGTGAGTTCCGGCACGTCGGTAAGTTTCGTCCAGGGCCAGCGCAAGCACGGTCCGAACTGTTCGATGAAATGCGCCATGCCGCCCTCGCCGCCGGCGATGCGATAGGTCTCGAACAGGCCCATCTGCGCCCAGCGCAGCCCGAAGCCGTAGCGGATGGCATCGTCGATCTCGGCGGTACTGGCGTAGCCGTCGCGCACCAGCCACAAGGCTTCGCGCCACACCGCCTCGAGCAGGCGATCGGCGATGTGCGCATCGTTTTCGCGGTGCAGGTGCAGGGGGTGCATGCCGACCGAGCGCAGCAGGGTGCCAGCGCGTTGCACGGTGGCCCGGTCGCCACCCACCAGTTCCACCAGCGGCAGCAGGTAGACCGGGTTGAACGGGTGGGCCACGATGATGCGGCCCGGGTGACGGCTGCCTTCTGCCAGTTCGGCTGGACGATAGCCGGAGGTGGACGAGGCGATCGGCACATCGGGCGCGATGACCTGCTCCACCTCGCGGTAGACGGCGTGCTTGAGATCGATGCGCTCCGGCAAGCTCTCCTGCACCCAGATCGCGCCGTCCACCGCCGCCTGCAGCGAAGGCGCGAATTCGACGTCGGCTTCGCTCGGCAGGGCGCGCTCGTAGAGCATCGGCAAGGCTCGCCGGGCGTTGCGAAACACCTCCTGCAGCCGGGGCTCGGCATCCGGCGCCGTATCGTGCACACGAACCCGGTGGCCGTTCAATGCGAAACGCGCCGCCCAGGCTGCACCGATGACGCCGCCACCGATGATCGCCACGTGTGCGCTCATGCCGGCGCCCGCTTCGTCAGCCCCAGGCGCTCGCGCACCGCAGCCGGCCCGACGACTCGCGCGCCCAGGCTTTCGATGATGCCGACCGCGCGTTGCACCAGTTGCTCGTTGGTGGCCAGTTCGCCCTTGCCGAGCCACAGGTTGTCCTCGAGCCCGACCCGCACGTTGCCGCCGGCGAGCACCGCGGCGGCCACGTAGGGCATCTGGTGCCGGCCCAGCGAGAAGGCCGACCAGGTCCAGTCGGGCGGAACCGCGTTCACCATCGCCAGCAAGGTGTGCAGGTCGTCCGGTGCGCCCCAGGGCACGCCCATGCACAACTGCACCAACGCCGGTGCGTCCAGCACACCCTCCTCCACGAGGGACTTGGCAAGCCACAGGTGACCGCTGTCGAACACCTCGATCTCGGGCTTGACCCGCAGCTCGGTCATGGCCCGCCCCATCGCCCGCAGCATGCCGGGGGTGTTGCTCATGACGTAGTCGGCCTCGGCGAAGTTCATCGTGCCGCAATCGAGCGTGCAGATCTCCGGCAGGCAATCGGCGATGTGCGCCACGCGTGTCTCGCAGTCGACCATGTCGGTGCCTGCCGCCAGCGGCAACGGTGCTTGCGGTGAGCCGAATACCAGATCTCCACCCATGCCGGCGGTGAGGTTGAGCACCACGTCGACATCGCTTGCCCGGATGCGCTCGGTGAGTTCGCGGTACAGGGCAGGCTGGCGAGAGGGGGCACCGGTGCGCGGATCGCGAACGTGACAGTGCACCACGGCAGCGCCGGCCCGGGCCGCGGCGATGGCGCTCTCGGCGATCGCCGACGGGCTGCGCGGCACGTGCGGGGAGCGATCCTGCGTGGCACCGGAACCGGTCACGGCACAGGTGACGAACACCTCTGGATTCATCGTCAGCGGCATTGGTCGAGCCCCTTGCATGCGTAGCGCCATACTACGGGCCGTTCGCGCCATCCGGGTCATCGACCATGCCGCCATTGCCCGCCATGCGCACACAACGCCTGCTGCTGCGCCCCTTCCTGCGCAGCGATGCCGCCGACGTGGCGCGCATGGCCGGCGATCCGCGCCTATCGAACACCTTGTTCGAGCTGCCGCGCCCCTACACGCTCGACCATGCTCGGACCTGGATCGACAGCCACCACGCGGCCAGTGCCGAGGGCCGGCGATACACCTTCGCCGTCTGCCTGCACGCCGGCGGCACGCTGGTCGGCTGCATCACCCTTAAACTGCCGGGTCCGGACGGCATTCGCGCCGAACTCGGCTACTGGACCGGTGCCGAGCACTGGTCCTGCGGCTATGCCAGCGAGGCCGCCGGGGCCATCATCGCGTTCGGCTTCGACCAGCTGCGCCTGGAACGCATCGAGGCCCGGCACCTGCTGCGCAACCCCGCCTCAGGCCGGGTGATGCGCAACGCCGGCATGAGCGTCGAGGCCACCCTGCCCGCCTACCTGCGCGATCCGCATACCGACACCATCGAGGGCATGCGGCAGTGGGCGGTTCACATCCCACCCAGGCAGACGTACTTCATCTCCAGGTAGTCCTCGATGCCGTGGCGCGAGCCTTCGCGTCCCTGCCCGGACTGCTTGATGCCGCCGAAAGGAGCGAGCTCGGTCGAGATCAGCCCGGTGTTCACGCCGACCATGCCGTACTCCAGCGCCTCGGCGACCCGCCACACCCGGGTCATGTCGGCGGCGTAGAAGTAGGCGGCCAGCCCGAAGATCGTATCGTTGGCGCGTTCGATGACTTCCTCCACGGTGTCGAAGCGGAACAGGGCGGCTACCGGCCCGAAGGTCTCCTCGCTACAGATCTTCATGTTGTCGGTCGCACCGGACAACAGCGTGGGCTGGTAGAAGGTGCGGCCGAGCGCGTGCGGCGCGCCGCCGCTCTGCAGCGTCGCCCCCTGCTCGAGGGCATCGGCCACGTGGGCCTCGACCTTGGCCAGCGCCTTGGCATCGATCAGCGGGCCCACGTCCACGCCTTCCTGGTCGCCGGGGCCGACGCGCAGCGCGCTCACGCGTTCGGCCAGCTTCGCCGCGAAGGCATCGTGCACCGCGCTCTGCACGTAGATGCGGTTCGCGCACACGCAGGTCTGACCGTTGTTGCGGAACTTGGCGATCATGGCACCGTCCACGGCGGCATCGATGTCCGCATCGTCGAACACGATGAACGGTGCGTTGCCACCGAGTTCCATCGAGCAGCGCTTCACGCTCTCGGCCGATTGGCCCAGCAGAATGCGCCCCACCCCGGTGGAGCCGGTGAAGGTGATCTTGCGCACCGTCGGATGGCTGCAGAATTCCCGGCCGACCGTTTCGGCATCGGTGGACGGCAGCACGCTGAACAGCGCCATCGGCAGGCCGGCGCGCTCGGCAAGCACCGCCATGGCGAGCGCCGACAGCGGGGTTTCGGCCGCCGGTTTGGCCACGAACCCGCAACCGACCGCCAGCGCCGGTGCCACCTTGCGCGCGATCATGGCGTTGGGGAAGTTCCACGGCGTGATCGAGGCGACCACGCCGATCGGCTGACGCATCACCAGCAGGCGCTTGTCGCGCTGATGGCCCGGAATGATCTCGCCGTAGACCCGCTTTGCCTCTTCGGCGAACCACTCTATGAACGAGGCACCGTAGAGCACCTCGCCGCGCGCCTCCGCATACGGCTTGCCCATCTCGCGCGACAGGATGTGGCCCAGATCGTCGGCCGCCGCCACCATCAGATCGAACCAGGAGCGCAGGACGCTCGCGCGCTCCTTGCCGGTGCGCGCAGCCCACTCGTGCCGGGCCGCCTCGGCCGCATCGACAGCCTTGCGCACTTCCGCCACACCGCAGTCCGGCAGGCTGGCGATCGACTCACCGCTCGCCGGGTCGTGCACATCGAAGCGCTGACCGGTGGCCGAAGCCTCGAGCCAGCGTCCGGCTACCGGTACGCGGGTGCACAGCAGCGCGGGATCCTGCAGCCCGCTCGGCGGAGAAGTCGTCATCGATGTTTTCGGGTCCTGGTCGGTGGGGCTCAGCATGCCTGCAAACGCGCCGGCTGCGAACCGCTCAGTGGGCGGCGAAATCGATCCGCACCGAGCCGAACGCGCCGAAATCCGCCTCGATCCGGCTGCCGGGTGTTGCCTCCACCGGGCGGATGAAGGAGCCGGACAGCACGATGTCGCCGGCCGTCAGGCCGTCGCCGTACGTCGCCAGGCGGTGCACGAGCCACAGCAGCGAGGTCACCGGATCGTCCAGCACACCGGCACCGAGGCCGGTTTCCTCGACGGTAGCGTCGCGGCGCAGGATCGCCCCCGTCCAGCGCAGGTCGAACGCATCCGGCGCATGGCGTGTATCGCCCAGTACCAGACCTGCATTGGCGGCGTTGTCGGACACGGTGTCGACGACGGTGCGCACGGCGCCGCTCTGGCTGTGCTTCCTGACGATGCGGGTGTCGAGGATTTCCAGCGAGGCCACGACCGAGCCGGTCGCGGCCAGCACATCGGCACGGCTGACCTGTGCGCCCGCCAGTGGCTCGGCCATGATGAACGCGATCTCGGCCTCGATGCGCGGTTCGATGAAACGGTCCCTGGGTACCGTGTCGCCGGAGGCGAACAGCATGTCGTCGAACAGCACGCCGCTGTCGGGCGTGGTGATGCCGAGCGCCTGCTGCATGGCGCGCGAGGTGAGGCCGATCTTGCGGCCGATGGTGCGCCGGCCGCCCGCAAGCTTCTTCGCCACCAGGGCCGCCTGCACCGCGTAGGCGTCATCCAGCGTCATGCCGGGATGCGCCAGGCTCAGCAGGTGGGTCTGCCGGCCGCTGCGCTCGGCGGCCAGCAATCGGTCGGCGGCGGCCGCGACCTGCTCGGGCGTCAGCACGGCGCGACTCGCGATTCGTCCACCACGCCGTTCGCCAGCGTGCCGATGCCGTCCGCGGACACCTCGATCCGGTTGCCCGGCACCAGGTAGCGCGGCGGATCGAAGCGCGCGCCGGCACCGGTCGGGGTGCCGGTGACGATGACGTCGCCGGGTACCAGCGTGGTGAAGGTGGAGATGTAGGCGATCTGCCGCGCGATCGGGTAGAGCATGCGTCCGGTGCGATCCGACTGGCGCAGCTCGCCGTCGACGTGGCTCTGCAGTGCCACGTCGAGCACCTGCTCAGGATCGGTGTAGGGCACCAGCCATGGCCCCATGGAGCCCGAGCCATCGAAGTTCTTGCCCTGCGTGACGTTGAACTTCGCATGGCGCACCCAGTCGCGCAGCGTGCCTTCGTTGCACAGCGTGAGCGCGGCGATGTGCTCCAGCGCGTGTTCCTGCGCGATGCGCCGACCGCCCGTGCCGATCACGATCGCGATCTCGCCCTCGTAGTCCAGCTGCTCGCTCTCGGGGGGTCTGGTGAGCGGTGTGCCGTGGCCGACGAAGGAGCGCGGAAAGCGCACGAACAGCGACATGTTGGACGGTGCTTCCTTGCCATCCTTGTATTCAGCGTTACGGTCCGGGAAGTTGACGCCGACGCAGATGATCTTCTCCGGATCCGGAATCGGAATCTCCCAGGTGAACCTGCCGTCCAGGTGCGTGATGGCCCGGCCCGACGCCGCTTGCGCCAGTCGGGCGAGCCCGCCCGCCTCGACCACCGAACGCAGCGTCCGCCACTGCGGAAAATCGGCGGACAGCGCGATGACTCCACCCTCGGCGACCACGCCGTACAGCGCCTCGCCGTCCGCCGAGAACGAGGCGATGCGCGGCGTGCCGACAACCGGCGGCAGGGTCGGCCCAGGCGTCGGCTCGGCGGTCGTACCGTCCGTGGCACCGGCGGTGGTATTCATGGGGCGACGATCGGCTGGCCGGCCATCACCGGTTCGCGCACCTGCGCGCCGTCGAACACGCTGCCGTGCTCGAACCAGCTCTTCGGTGCCGGCGCACCCCATAGCGTCTGGCGCTGCGGATCCGTCAGGTCCCACTTGATCGGCTCCAGATCCGGATCCACGGTCTGGTAGTCCGAGCAATAGATCTCGGTGCGGTGGCCGTCCGGATCGAGGATGTAGAGAAAGAAGGCGTTGGAGATGCCGTGCCGCCCGGGCCCGCGCTCGATGTTCGCGACCCAGCCGGTGGTGGCCATGAGATCCAGCAGGTCGATGATGTTCAGCGGCGTTGGCACCCAGAAGGCCAGGTGATGCAGCCGCGGGCCACGCCCGTTGGTGAAGGCGATGTCGTGTACCCCGCCCTTGCGGTGTGCCCAGGCCGCCCAGAGCTTGCCGCTGTCCGCATCCTCGGTGTACTCGGTGACCCGGAATCCCATCCGGTTGTAGAACGCCACCGAAGCGTCCACATCCGGCGAGAAGCAATTGAAGTGGTCGATGCGCAGCGGCTTCACGCCACGGTACAGCGCGTAGTGCTGGTGAATCGGCGCCAGCCGATCCATGCGCGCGTGAAACTCCAGGGGAATGCCCTGGGGGTCACGCGTCTTGAAGCTCTTCGCCTGGAACGCGCGATCGACCCATTCGACCGGCAGGCCCTGGCCCTCGAACCAGCGCGCTGCGCGTTCCAGGTGCTGATCGTCGAACACCTTGAAGCCGAGTTCGCCGGCACGCGGCGTGTCGCCCCGCGTCAGCACCACGCAATGGTGGGCCCGCTCCTCCATGGCGCGCAGCCAGATACGTTCGTCGCTCTCGTGGGTGACCTGCAGCCCGAGCGTATCGACGTAGAAGCGTCGGCTCTTGGCCAGATCGGTGACGACGAGTTCGACATGGTTCAGGCGCACGATGTCGAACGGCGGATCGAAGACGGGGTCGGGTACGGGCATGTGCGGATCCTGTCGGTGTCGCGCGGACTCAGGCGCCCAGGCGCGGGATGCGGTGTTCGCCCAGCGCGAACGCCACGTTCTTCTGTTCCATGTAGAAATCGAACGACCAGTCGCCGCCATCGCGTCCGATGCCGCTCGCCTTCACGCCGCCGAACGGCGTGGGCAGGTGGCGCACGTTCTCCGAGTTGACCCACACCATGCCGGCCTGCAGTGCATCCGAGAAGCGCATCGCGCGCTCCATGTCGGCGGTCCAGACGTACCCGGCGAGCCCGTACGGCGTATCGTTGGCGATGCGCAAGGCTTCGGCCTCGTCGTCGAAGGTGATCATCGTCAGCACCGGCCCGAAGATTTCCTCCTGGCTGATGCGCATGCCCGAGCTTGCATCGCTGAACAGCGTCGGCCGCACGTAGAAGCCTTGCTCGCCTTGGCGCGTGCCGCCGGTGGCGATGCGCGCGCCGTCCTGCTTGGCGATGTCCATGTAGGACATGACCTTGTCGAAGTGGCCGCGGTCGATCAGTGGACCGACCTCGGTGGCAGGGTCCAGCGGGTGGCCGACACGGATTCGCTCGGCGCGCTCGACCAGCCGCGCACGAAATTCCTGCGCGATGCCCGCCTGCACCAGCAGCCGGCTGGAGGAGGTGCAACGCTCGCCGTTGAGCGAGTAGATCATGAAGATCGCAGCATCCAGCGCACGTTCGATGTCGGCATCGTCGAACACCACCACCGGGTTCTTGCCGCCGAGCTCCAGGTGCAGCCGCTTCAGCGTATCGGCGCCCTGGCGGGTGATCATCGAGCCGGTGCCGCTTTCGCCGACGAACGATACCGCCTTGATGTCCGGGTGTTCGGTCAATGCACGCCCGGCCCCCTCGCCGAAGCCGTTGACCAGGTTCCACACCCCGTCCGGCAGTCCGGCATCGTGCGCGATCTCGGCCAGCAGCCGCGCGCTCAGCGGCGACAGCTCTGCCGGCTTGTGCACGATGGTGCAGCCAGCGGCAAGTGCCGGTGCGATCTTCCAGGTCGAGAGCATGAACGGTGTGTTCCACGGCGTGATGACGCCGACCGGCCCGATCGGACTGCGCGAGCTGATGTTCATGTGCGTTGCCGTCGGCATCGACTTGCCGTCCCGAGCGCCCGGCGCCTGGTCGGCGAAGAAGCGAAAGTTCTCGGCACCGCGCAGCGCCGCCTTGGACATGAAGCGCAGTGCCTGACCGGTGTCCCAGCATTCGCAGAAGGCGATCTCCTCGGCCCGTTCCACGATCAGGTCGGCAACGCGGTGCAGCACGCGCCGTCGCTCCGCCCCGGCGGTGCTCGACCACTCCGGGAAGGCACGCCCGGCGGCCTTGGCCGCGGCATCGATGTCGGCGGCATCGCCGTGCGCAACCGTGGCGATGAGGCTCTCGTCGACCGGGGAGCAGGTGTCGAACCGCTTGCCCGAAGCCGCCGGACGGCTCTGCCCGCTGATCAGGTTGAGCAGGCCATCATCACGATGCCGCTGCAGGTAGCCGCGCAGCCGGTCCAGGTTCTGCTCCAGATCACTCATCAACCAAGTCACTCATCACGATGTCCTCAATTGCTTAACATGTTATCTTTTTTTCGTCGGCCGTGCCATGCCGGATTCGACATCGCCCGCCTGCGGGGCATCCAGGGCATCGAGCAGCGCTTCCAGCTCGTCCAGCAAATGTTGGATGCGCTCGCTGCCGACGTGGGCCTCGATGCTTTCGTAAATTCGGACGCTCTGCGGAGCCAACGCCCTGATGAAGTCATCGCCGCTGCACGTCAGACCGATCTGCGCACGCCGCCCGTCGTCCGGATGCCGCGCCATCGCGATGAAACCGCGCGTCTCGAGCGATTTGAGCATGCGTGTCAGCGATGGTGGCAGCACACAGGCCAGCTCAGCCAGCCTGGCCGCATCGGTCGTGCCGGTCTCCTGCAATACGCGCAGCACGCGCCACTGCTGCTCGCTCACATCGTGCTCCGACAGCATCGGCCGGAAGCGATTCATGACCGCTTCGCGCGCTCGCAACAGCACGATCGGCAGCGTTCTGCGTGTACTCGCCAGTTCGAATCCGTCCCGCACGCCTGAATCCCCGCCCTGTTCGTGCCGCAGTTTCGCACCGTCGGGCGAACGACGGCAGCCGAAGGCGCAAGCCTCGCCGGCGAGGCTGCTAGAAGCTTCGCGCCGGCTGCTACCTTGTTCGGCCGTTTGCTGCGGCCGGTCTCGCGCTCCACGCCCGCGCCCGGTCCGCACAGCGCACACCCGCCAAGAGCCACGAGCCCTCGCCATGCCCCACCTGCACATCGACTACTCGCCGAACCTGGAATTCCGGCTCGACATGGGCGGACTGTGCCGCGCCTTGCGCGATGCCGCCGTGCAGACCGGCGTGCTTCCGATGGCGGGCGTGCGCGTGCGTGCGACCGCCTGCGATCACGTCGTGATCGCCGATGGCAATCCCGAGCACGCCTATCTGGACCTATCGGTACGCCTGCGTGGTGGGCGCAGCATCGAGGATCGCCGGCGGGCCACCGAGCTGCTGTTCGCCACGCTGCAGGCTTACTGTGCCGAGGTCATGGCCACTACCCCGTTGGCCCTTTCGATGGAAATGCGCGATATCGACCCGGAGCTGTCGCCCAAGGCGAGCTCCATTCGGGAGTACCTGCCCGGGTAGACGCTCGGGGCTGTACAGCGCGCCGGTAGGTGTGGGGTAGTCATGTGGCATGGACGGCTCGGAGCCTCTCGACCCTGGCTACCGTGTTCTGCGACCAACATTTATCACACTGGTATAACTTATCCGGCAACGAGTGCCTGCAGTCAGACCGCTCATCGCGATCGCGTGCGGTGTTCGTCGCCCGTGAGTGCTCCGCTTGGTTTTTTCTGCAACACTGGTATAACTTTCTGGGAACACGTATGTCGCGCGGCCCGACTCAGGCTTGGGTTGCGCCGGCCATTCGATTCCAACACTGGTATAACTGGTGGACCGCCGGTCGCGCCTCGTCGGTGACCAGCGCTGGTCGCGGCCCCATCGCGTTGGCGTGGTGGGCGAACGTCTCTACGCCGCCTTCGCGAACGACGGCCGCACCGCCCCGTGCTCCGTCTGCCCGCGGTCCTGACCCGGCTCGCCGCCATCCTCCTGCGCGGCGTCGCTCGCCTCCGGCCAATCGAAACTGAAGGTCGTGCCCTGCCCCGGTGCCGAGTTCAGGCAGACCTGGCCGCCGAGCCCTTCCACGGTCTTCTTCACGATCGACAGCCCGACGCCCGTGCTGTCGCTGCCCACGCGCGGACCGACGGTCTCGAACAGCTCGAAGATGCGTTCGTGGTCGGCCGGATCGATGCCCGGACCGTTGTCGGCGACCGAGAACCGGCAAGACTGCCCCGCCTGTTCGACGCTGACGGTCACGCGCGCCGATGCCGGATCGTGGTGGTACTTGAAGGCGTTGCCGATCAGGTTGCCGAGCACCTGCGACAGGCGCGTCTCGCTGGTCAGCAGCACGGGGAACTCGCCGTCCAGCACCAGCCGGTCCGGTTCCACCAGCAGCGTATCGCCGATGGCCTCGACCAGCTCGCGGGTGTCCACGCGGGTCGGTGGGCCGTCGCCGGCATTCAGGCCGGAGTATTCCAGGATGCCGTCGATCAGCGTGCGGCCGCGGCGCACTTGCCGCTGGATGCGGCTGACGTTGCGGCGAAGGTCGCTCAAGGGACTGTCGTTGGCGGACAGGTCTTCCAGATCCTCTTCGATAAATCCTGCCAGGACGCCGATGCCGTTGAGCGGTGTCTTGAGATCGTGCGTCGCTGCGTGCGCCAACGATTCGAGCGTGCGGTTGCTGCTCTCCAGCGCATCGCTCTTCTCCTGCAGCGCTGCGGCGGATCGGGTGATCATCGTCAGGATGAGCATGAGCAGAGCGTCGATCGCCAGGCCACCGGCCAGGATCAGCAGCGGCTCGATGCTGGTCGCATCCCGGCGGAACGCCGCGGTGCTCTCGACATCGAATTGCCAGTCGCGGCCGAACAACGGAACGCTGAGGGTTCGCTTGAACAGCGGATCGCTGTCGCCGCCGGCATGCGTTTCATCGTGCTCGTCGTAGAGCGTCCTGCCATCGTCCAGGATGTGCACCCACACCAGACGCTTGTCCCGATCCAGGACCCCGGATGCGAGCTTTTCGATCTGCACCAATGCAAGCACCGCACCGGCTATCGCATCGGTACCGGTACCGGTCCAGTCGTCGTGCTCACCCCGGTAGAACGGCGTGAACATCAGCAAGCCGGGCTTCTGGCTGTAGGTCAGCTGGATCGGTGCGGTGATGCGCGTCTCGCCCGAGGCGACCGCTCGCGCGACCGCCGAGCGTCGGATCGGGTCGTGGGCCATGTCGAACCCGAGCACGGGTGAGCGCACGTCGCGGCTGTGCGTCACGGGCAGGTAGAACGGCTGATCGCTGGCCGGGTGCACCGCGAAGCCCGGGTAGTCCTTCCTCTGGGCCGCCTCGAAGGCGTCGAGCTCGTCGGCGCGAACGTAGCTGACCACATTCAGACCGTTCAAGGCAGGAAACAGTGTCGGCAGCTCCAGCTTGTCGTTGTAGCGCCGCCATTCGTCGTGCGTGACGCTGCGCCCCGGGCGCATGGTCAACAGACTGGCGGTCGCCTGCAGCACATCCGCATGGCGCTGCAACTGTTCGGAGAACAGCGCCACGACGCGCTCGGCCTCGCGATCGAAGCGCGATGCCGTGCGCTCGATCAGCGTGCTCCGGGACGCATTCCAGGCAAACAAGGTGATGCCGACCGATCCGAACACCACAAGCCAGTGCAACGCCCGCAGGCGTACCGAGGGATCGGGGCGCTTGCGTTCGGCATGCTGGCGATCGGTCGGTTTCATGTTCCGTTCGCTATATCGTCACAACGTCGGCGGCAGCGTCCACGCCAGCAGCCCGGCGCGTGCCCGGGCGGGTCGAACCGCGCCGCACGTACAGGGCTAGCGGTAGCGGTGCGGTAATACTTGACCCTCACGCTGCGCACGCCGTCGCGCTGCGTGCCGGACCGGCGATGCGGGCTTGATCGGTCCGACGAGCGCCGCTACCTTGATTACACGTGCGACAGGAAGCGGCGCAGGTGTTCCGGGCGGCAGCGGCCCGGTCGGACCGGTCGTGGTAGACATCACCGCGACGCGGCGCGACGGCATACTCGCCGTTCACCGCTCGTGGGGCGCCTGTCGACCAACCCGCTTCGAGGTACCCTTCATGTATCGAGACCAGCTCGGCGATTTCAGCAGTGTGGTCTGCGTCAAGGCAATCATCACCGGCATGGAGGACATGCTCGGCGAGCAGGCCACGGCGATCGCGTTGACCAACGCCGGCAAGATCCGCGGGCGCAACGTCGCCCAGGGACTGGAACTGGGACAGGAGGACCTGCTGGACGATTTGGCCCATCGCCTGGACGGCCTGCTCGGCGAGCGGGGCACGCGGCTGTGCATCGTCGATTCGCTGGCGCGCGAAGGCGACGGTTTCGTAGCGCACACCCGCGAGACCATCTGTTCGGCCGGCGAGCCGTCCGATTCGTCACGCCGTTGCACCTACACGCTCGGCGTGGTGTGGGGAGTGCTCGAAACCTTGCTCGACTGTCGCCTACGCGGGGTGCACACCGAGTCGGTGCTGCGCGGCGCCTCGCACGACATCTTCCATTTCGAACGCCTGTGACACCCGCGGTTCCACGCGCACCGGTCGCCTTTCAGCTTGCGCACGCCCACCCGCTGTCGCTGCCGGCCCATGCCGGCGACGATGTCCTGTGGGATGCCTTGTGCCATCGGATCCTGCGCCGGCCGAACGTGCTGAGCGAGCACGTCCGGCGCATATCGCTGTGCCGTCGCGTCTCGATGCAGCACCATGCGGGCGCTGCGCTGGCGGACCTGCTGCACGTGCTCGACGGTGGCGGGCGTCCGCTGGCGATGCGCCAGCTGGCCGCAGTGCTCGATCTGCTCGACGAGACCGAACGGCGCGTGCTCGGTCGGTGGGCGGCATTGGGGCACAGGCCACAGTCCGGAAAGGACCGCGCGCGCCTGGAGAGCCTGTCCGGTAGGCTGATGCCCGTCTTCGCGCCGGCTCGCCTGCGCACTCACCGCCGGTCCGCCACCGATGCCGTCTCTTGATGCCGATCCATCGCACGCCCCGGACCTGCGAGCCGGCCCGCGAACCGGGCAGCCGGTCTGCCGGCACGCGCCGCGCCCGTTCGCGCGTGCCGTGTGGCGAGCGGCGCGGCCGGCTCGCGCGATGAGCGACCCGGACACGTCGCCACTACGCGTGGCGCTGAGCAGCATGAGCCAGCGCACCAGTGCGCTGCTGTCCTGGCACCTGGCCCGCGCCAAGCCGCCGCTGCTGGTCGAGGCGGCATCGAACGAGACCCCGCAGGCGCTGTTCGTGGACGCCGATCACCCCGATGCGGCGCGTGCGCTCGAGCGCAATGCTGCCGGTGCGCGGGTGCCGGTGATCCTGCTGACGGCCGATACGCGTCGTCATGCGCTGCGCCCGCCGGTGGTGGACATCATCGCCAAGCCGGTCTCCACGAGCGCCCTGGACCGGGTCGCGCAGCGGCTACTCAGCGGCGAGCTACCGTTCGCGGCGGACGAGCCGTTCGACACCGGTGCATACGATCTGGACAGCCTGCCGGTGATCGACGAACTGGGCGACACGGCCGAACTGGACGAACTGCTCGACGTGCCGATGATCGCCATCCTCGCGCCCGGGTCGGGCGAAGGGGAGCCCGACCCGGCGGCGCTGGCACGCGCCGACGCCCGGCGCGAGGCGCTGTTCGGCACCGAGCAGGACAGGGATGCGGACGCGTACGAACCGCAGGCACACCTGGGTGCGGTGCTGGAGCGCGAGCTGCAGCGCAGTCCCTCGCGCGGCTTCATCCTCAACATGCCGCATATCGAGTTGCTGGTCCTGCCCGACGCGGACCGGGTCTACACCAGCGCCACGCTGAGCAGCGCCGAGATCTCGCGGCGCACGTTCGCGCGGATCGATCAGCTGCAACTCCAGGTGACGCACTACCGGGACGGGGACCGACCCGAACTGCTGGCGCGGGTGCAGGAGCAGGCCCGCACCGGCTACACGATCGATGCGTTCCTGTGGCTGGCAGCGCTCATGAGTTCGCGTGGCCGGCTGGCCCGCGGCTGCAGTATCAACAGCCATCACCGGCTGCGGCACTGGCCCAACCTGACCCGCCTGGAGCCCCTGCCGACCGGTATCGAGATCGCCGGTTGCTGGGCTGCCGGGCCTGCCAGCATCGAGCGGGTCATCGAGCGCACCGGGGTGCAACCGCGCTTTGTCCACGCCTTCTTCACGGCCGCCTCCGCACTGGGCGCCTTGGTACCGATCGATGTCGACGATGCATGAACCCACTGCCGCCGGCATCAGCAAGGTGCTGATCGCCGGGCCCGTCGGAGTCGGCAAGACCACCGCGGTCAGGGCGCTCAGCACGGTACCGGTGCTGGAGACCGAGGTTGCGCCCAGCGACGACACCCGCCTGTTGAAGAGCGGCACCACCGTGGCGATGGATTTCGGCGTGCTGCGCCTGGACGCCTCGAACGTCGTGCATCTTTACGGCACCCCCGGTCAACGGCGCTTCGACTTCATGTGGGACATCCTGGCCACCGGCAGTGCCGGCCTGGTGCTGCTGGTCGACGGCAGCGGCGCAGCAGCTCCGGCGGATGTGCTCGATGAATACCTGGCGCCCTACGGTCGCTTGCTGCGATCGCGCTCGATCGCGATCGGCGTGACCCGGCTGCGTCAGGGCGGCCGCATCGGACTGGCGCCCTGGCAGCAGGACATCGACCGGCGCGGGTACCTGCTGCCGTTGTTCGAGGCCGACCCGCGCGACCGGCGCGACGTGGAACGCCTGGTGCGGGCCTGCCTGATCGGCCAGACGTTCGGCATCGAATCCGCGCCGGCTCCGATCGCCGCGCCCGAGCACGCGTACGACGCCGCCCGCGCCGGGCACGAGGGCAAGCCGGGCCCATGAGCGCTGACGGCTTCGCCCGGGTGACGGCCGCAGGCTGCTTCACAGCGACCCGGTCTCCGGTCGGCGTCGAACCGGTGGCCGAACTGATCGAGTTGCTGTCAGGCTCCGCGTCGCTGCCCTGGCACGAGCCGGTGCACGAGCCACTCGCCGAGACCGGACTGGTGCAACGCATCGGCGAGCCCGAAGCGGCGCCAACCGACAGCCTGGACGCGTTTCTGCCCGGCACGCTCGAGCAACTCTCCGGGCGTGGCCGCGCGGTCCTGTACGAGGCGCGCCACGGCCTCTTCCTGGACTGCGCCGGACTGTCGCGCGACCACGCCGAACGGCTGGCGGCGATCGGCTCGGCCCTGTACCGCGCGCTGCACCGCGACCCGTTGCTGGTGGACGCTCGACTGGGCACTCGCGACAGCGCCATCGGCATCGTCGATCCGGCCGGGCATGCCGATGTCGGATTCTGGCCGCTGCACATCGGTCGTTACGTTTTCATGTTGGCGCTGTTCGGCATTCCGCAGTTCGAACGGACCGGTTTCCGGCACTTGGTGTGGCTGTTGCAACACCGCTACGGTGGCGAAGAGGCGCGTCCACCATGAGTCGTTGCAGCCGCGACACGGGCCGAGCGGCGCCGGCTCTGTCACCATATGCCCTACGGCGACCCACACTCGCCCTTTTTCGAGACTCACGCCCGTCATGCGATCCGAAGCCCTGCATTCGATACTCAGCGACCTGAACGGTTCGACCACCGACATCGAGGCCTCCGCGGTGCTCTCCACCGACGGGTTGATCATGGCGTCCATGCTGCCGGGCAGCATGGACGAGGACCGCGTCGGTGCCATGAGCGCCACCATGCTCTCGCTCGGCGAGCGCATTTCCGGCGAGCTCGGACGCGGTGGCCTGGAGCAGGTACTGATCCGTGGCGAGCAGGGCTACGTGCTGATGACGCACGCCGGCAACGATGCGGTCGTCACCGTCATCGCCAAGCCGGAGAGCCGGCTCGGGCTGATCTTTCTGGACGTGCGTCGCGCCGCGGAGAGTATCGCGAAACTCATTTGATGCCTCTGTTGCATTCCCGTCCCACACGCCCGCGATGAGCGGTGTGCTCGGGTAGAGTGCGTGCAATTCGACGGCCCTTTCCGGCCCGTAACCGGACCGCATCCGGCACGCATCCTCCCGAGCCCAGAGCCCATGCCGGACCGTCCCGCCCTCAGCGATCAGCCGGTACCGGGTTCCGCCACCACGCCCTCTCCCGCCACCGCGCGTCGCCTCGAGGCGCTCGAGCGTCGCTCGATGCTCGGCCAGGCGCGACTCGCGGCGCGCGACTACGGTGCCCAGGCACGCTTCTGGCGCCGTCCCTACGCTCGCGCGCAGCCGCTGACCGCCTCGGCCATCGCCCCGGTCTGGATCACCACCTACCCGGCCTCGGTCATCACGCCGGACGGCCAGTCGGTGCTCGCCGCCCTGGGCGATGCCACGCTGTGGCAGGCGCTGTCCTCGATCGGCATACGCGCCATCCACACCGGCCCCACCAAGCTGGCGGGCGGCGCGACCGACGGCGTGCGCACCCCGACCGTGGACGGCAGCTTCGACCGCATCGGCTTCGACACCGATCCGACCTACGGCACTCAGGAGGAATTCAAGGCGATCAGCCGCATGGCCGCCGCCCACAACGCGGTGGTGATCGATGACGTGATCCCCTCGCACACCGGCAAGGGGCCGGACTTCGAACTGGCGCTCGCCCGCCACGCCGACTGGCCGGGGCTGTACCACATGGTGGAAATCGACGAGGCGGACTGGGCGCTGCTGCCGGAGACTGCCGACGGCCAGGACGCGGTCAACCTGCCGGCACCGGTGGTGGACGCCCTGGTGGAGCGCGAGTACATCGTCGGCCACCTGCAGCGCGTCATCTTCTTCGAACCCGGGGTGAAGGAGACCGACTGGAGCGCTACCGGCCCGGTCACCGGCGTCGACGGGCGGGTGCGCCGCTGGGTGTACCTGCATTACTTCAAGGCCGGCCAGCCGAGCCTGAACTGGCTGGATCCCTCGTTCGCGGCCCAGCAGCTGGTCACCGGCGACGCCATGCACTCGCTCGACGTACTCGGTGCGCGCGGTCTCAGGCTGGACGCCAACGGGTTCCTGGGTATCGAGCGGCGCCCGGGCGAACCGGCCTGGTCCGAGAGTCACCCGCTGTCGGTGACCGGCAACCAGCTGCTGGCGGGCATGATCAGGAAGGCCGGCGGGTTCAGCTTCCAGGAGTTGAACCTGACCGTGGACGACATCGCGGCGATGTCCGAGGGCGGCGCGGATCTGTCCTACGACTTCATCACCCGTCCTGCCTATCACCACGCGCTGGTCAGCGGCGACGTCGGCTTCCTGCGACTGATGTTGCGCACCGTGCACGAGCACCGCATCGATCCGGCCTCCCTGATCCATGCGCTGCAGAACCACGACGAGCTGACCCTGGAGCTGGTGCATTTCTGGACGCTGCACGCGGACGATGTATTCACCCTCGGCGAGCAGACCTGGCAGGGGCGCACTCTGCGCACCTTCATCCGCGAGACCCTGTACGAGGCGCTCAGCGGGCCGCGCGCCGAGTACAACCTGAAGTTCGTCACCAACGGGGTGTCCTGCACCACCGCCAGCGTTGTCACAGCGGCGCTGGGCTACGAGGACATCAGCGCGCTGGACGCGGCGCAGGTGGCGCGCGTGCAACAGGGGCACCTGCTGCTGGTCATGTACAACGCCTTTCAACCCGGCGTGTTTGCGCTCTCGGGCTGGGACCTCGTCGGGGCGCTGCCGCTGCCGGCCGAATCGGTCTCCCACCTGATGGACGACGGCGATACCCGCTGGATCAATCGCGGGGCCTACGACCTGATCGATGCGGCACCCGAGGTGACGCATTCGCACGAAGGCATTCCGCGCGCCGCGACGCTGTACGGACCGATCACCACCCAGCTGCAGGATCCGGACTCCTTCGTCAGTCGTCTCAAGCGCCTGCTGACCATTCGCGAGGCCTACGGGATCGCTGCCAGCCGACAGATCCTGTTGCCCGACACCGTGGCCGCCGGCCTGCTGGTGATGGTGCACGAGCTGCCCAACGGCGGCGGCACGCAGATCACCGCTCTGAACTTCTCGGCCGATGCGGTGAACGAGGTCATCGAACTGCCCGGCGTGGCCGGCGGCCCGGTGGTCGACCTGGTCGAGGAGAGCGTGGTGTCGGACTTCGAGGAAGGCGGCTCGTTGTGCATCGAGCTGGGCGCGCTGCAGGGTCAGTTGCTGCGAATCGTGCACGCTTTGCCGACCTGAGCGCCGGAACCGCCCCTCTTTCTTGCCACCTGACCTGTCCACGACACGCCGAATGCCCATGAAACCGCCCGCCCATCGTCGGCGCCGAGCGCGCACCGCCCTCGCACCCTGCTTGCTGCTGCTGAGTCTGGCGCTGGCCGCCTGCGAATCCGACGATGGCGCTGCCCCGGGAACCGTTGCGGATACCGCCGCCACGACGGCGGACTCCGCTCCACCAGCCGATCCCGTCACGCAGGCCGATCCCGTCGCGCAGGCCGGTCCCGGTACGCAGGCCGAAGCGGCGCAGCTGAACGATGCCTTTCCACCCCTGCCGTCGGACCTGAACGATTTCTCGCAGGTCCATCGCCAAGACGGCTACGGCCGGGACGAGGTCACCCGCCTGGACGTGCGCACGCTCACCGTGCCCGGCGTCTGCGACGAGGACGACGAGTCCGGCTGCACGCTGGCCGACATCATCGCCGACACCAACTCGAACGACCGCTTCAAACCGGACATCGCGGTGCACCTCAGCGCCGACGCCCTATCGGGGCCGGCGCTGGACGACCCCGACACCGCCAATGCGCAGCTGCGCCAGCGCGGCGGCTTCACCCGCTTTGCCCCGCAGAAATCCTTCCGGCTGCGCATGGACGACAAGAGCACGCTGTGGCGCGGCGAGCGCAAGCTGCTGCTCAACAAGCACCCCTACGACGACGACCGCATCCGCAACGCGCTGTCGATGGAACTGCTGGCCAGCGTGCCGCATCTGATCGGCTCGCGTACCGCGTTCACCAACCTGTGGATCGACGATGGGGCGGGAGCGAAGGACTACGGACTCTTCACCCAAGTGGAGGCGCCGGGCAAGCGCTGGCTGAAACGCCGCGGGCTGGACGAGAGCGGCCGGCTGTACAAGCCCGAACTGTTCCGCTTCGCCGCCGAGGAGCGCGATGCGCTGGCCACGGACGAGACCGGCGAACCGCTGGACAGCACCGCGTTCGAGTACCACCTGGAGATCGAGGCGGGCGACGATCATCGGCCGCTGACGAGGCTGATGGACGCGCTGCACGATCCGCAGCGCTCGTTCGAATCCGTGCTCGACGAACACTTCAACAGGAACAATCTGCAAGCCTGGCTGGCGATGAACATACTGCTGCACCAGATCGAGGCGGTATCGCACAACTACCTGCTCTACAACCCGGCGGGCTCGGAGCGCTTCTATTTCGTGCCCTGGGACTACGATGCGACGTTCGCGATCGAGCCCGAACCGGCCTCGGATGCCAGCGATGTCGACGCACTGCGCGCGCGGCTGCGCTACGGCTACGCGCGCAACAAGCCCAACGTGGTCATCCGACGCTTCCTGCAGCTGCCCGGTGCGCACGAGCGCATGCTGGCCGCCGTCACCGCATTGCAGGAGCGCCACCTCGGTCCGGACAGCGTGAGCGCACGCGCCGATGCCATGGCGGCCAGCGTCGCCCCCTGGTTGCAGCGCCTGCCGGACAACGAAAACCGCAAGCAGCGCGATGCCCTGCCCGGCGCAGCCTTCCTGGCCTCGATCGATGGAAACGCGCAGGCGCTGCGCACCCGCTTCGCGATACCGATGCCACCGACGCTGCTGGAGCCGCGCGTCGATGCCGGGCAGGCAAGCTTTGCCTGGACGCCGGCGTTCGAGGTGACCGGCAGCGCGCTGAGCTATCAGCTGCAGGTGTCGCGCGCACCGGCCTTCGCACCGGGCGACATCGTCGCCAGCGTCAGCGATATCGCGGATGCACCGGATCGCATCACGCACGACATCGATGCGCAGGCCTTGCCGGCCGGCACGCTGTACGTGCGGGTCACCGCGCGCTCGCAGATCGACCCGTCGCGTTTCTGGCAGGTGGCCGACAACGTGCTCGAACAGGACGGGCAGCGCTGGCCGGGCGTGCTCAGCTTCCGGATGCCCTAGTGGTCCGTCTCGTCGATGCCGTGGTGCTCAGCGAGCCGGACCACTCGCTCACGCCTGCCCGAGCACCAGCGCCGGCAGTTCGGATAGAGAGGCGATCACCGCCGTCGGTTGCACGCCCCAGGGGTCGTAGGCGGTGGCGCTCGAGCGCTGCACCCAGACCGCCTTCCAGCCGCAGCCGATCGCGCCGATGACATCGAAGGCGTTGCTGGAGACCAGCCAGGTATTCGCCGCCTCGCAGCCGGCCACCCGGTTGAAGTGGGCGTAGACCGCCGGATCGGGTTTGAAGCTTCGCACCTCGTGCACGCTGATCACATCTCGCAGGTAGCCCGACAGCCCGGCGTGCCGCAGCAGCTGCTGCAGATCGTCGGGCAATCCGTTCGAGAACGCATGCATGGCCACGCCGGCCGATTGCAGGCCCTGCAGGGCCTTGCCCGCCTCCTGGAAGGGTGCCAATCGGCGGTAGGCGTCCAGCAGCGCTGCGCGGTCGGTCTCGCCCAGCCGCAGCTGCGCTGAGCTGCAGGCGTGGTCCAGCGCCTGCGCGGTGACCTGCGAAAAGTCCACGTAGGCCCCCATCGCCGCCCGGCGGAAGCTGTACTCCAGTTGCTTGTCGCGCCAGTGGGTGGCAAGGCCGGCCGCGGCCGGGCCGACCAGGCCCTGCAGCTGCGCGCGAATCGCCTGCGGGTCGATCAGCGTGCCATAGACGTCGAAGGCGAGCGTCGGGTTCATCGGTACAGGCTCCACGGCAGGAATCGGCAATTGGCGGGCGGCGGGTCGGGCCGAAACCGAAGTGTGCACCGTCCAGGCGACGCAGTGCTCAACGTGAGCGTCCGGCACTGCGCCCGCGGCGAATTCTTCCGCTATCCGGATGGCGGGGGACGGCTGGCGACCCACCGAGCGCGCCACACCGTCGACCGCGCTTCCAGGTACCGGGAACACAAGGCTTGAGCACCCCAGGCGATGATCGGACCCTAGAAAACGAGAAGGCCAGACTGGAGCGTACCGGGCGTCTGGGAGCGTTGCACTGGGCCGTGGTGGGCGCCTCGCTCGGCATCACCCTGCTCGCCTGGCACGCCTCCAGCACCGCGCTGCAGGCGCGCGTCTTGGCGCGCTTCGAGCACGAGGCCGAACGCGTCGTCGAGTTGTTCACCGACCGGCTGCAGCGCCACGCGGACATGCTGCACGCCAGTGCCGGGTGGCTGAGCGCACGCGGCGAAGACGTCACCCACCCGGAGTGGAAGCGCTACCTGGAGAGCTTGCAGTTGCCCGAGCTGTACCCGGGACTGGTCGGCATCAACGTGCTCAACCACGTGCGAACGGATCAGCTCGACGCCTTCCTGCGCGAGCGGCAGCGGGAGTACCCGGACTTTGCGCTGCACCCGCCGCACGATCAACCGTTCCACCTGCCGGTGATGCACTCGTCCGTCTCCCGGGACGACCCGGCTCTGGGCTTCGACATGGCTCACGACGCGGTGCGGCGGGACGGGGTCAAGCGCGCGCTGCTCACCGGCCGGGCGCAGATCACCGCGCCCATCGAGCTGACCTACAGCCGCACGCGCGGCTTGTTGATGTTCGTCCCGTTCTACCGCGGCGACGAGAACGGCTGGCAACGCACCGGCCGGGATGGCATGGCGGGGGCGATGCTGGCGATCATGCGCACGAAGAATCTCGCCGACGGCGTGCTGGATCGCGACAAGCGACGGGTGTCGGTGCGCATCTCGGATGCCGACCGCACGCTGTACGACGAGCACGACGGCAGCCACGATGGCGCGGACACCGATCCGCTGCACTCGCTCACCCTGGTCAGTCCGGTGTTCGGCCGCGACTGGCGATTCGACATCGAGTCGACCGCGGCGTTTCGCCGCGATGCCGCCAGCATCGAGCCCTGGGTCGTGCTGGCGGGCGGACTGCTCATCGATGCGCTGCTGCTGGCGCTGTTCGCCATGCTGTCGCGCGCGAACCGCCGCGCGTTGCGGTACGCCGATGACGCCTCTGCCGAACTGCGGCGGCGCAGCGCCGCGCTGGCGCAGAGCAACGAGGTGCTCGAATCGTTCGCCTACGTTGCCTCGCACGATCTGAAGACGCCGCTGAACGGCATCCGCTCGCTGGCGGACTTCATCGAGGAGGATCTCGAGGCACTGGCTGCAGACGAGGATACCCTGCCCGACATCAACCGCAACATCGGACGCATTCGCCAGCAGGTACGCCGCGGTCAGGCGCTGATCGGGGGCATCCTGGAGTACGCCGGTCTGGACAACGACGATCCGAGCATCACCACGGTCGATACGCGCACGCTGCTGCTCGACATCGTCGACGGACTGGATGCCGGCGGGCGGCATACGCTGGTGCTGGAAGGCGAGTTTCCCGTCCTGCAGACCAGCGAGACGCGGCTCACCCAGGTGCTCGGCAACCTGGTCGGCAACGCGTTCAAGTACCACCACGATCCGGCCAACGCGCTGGTACGCGTGCAGACGCAGCGCATCGGCGACTTTCACCGCTTCAGCGTGCACGATGACGGACCGGGCATCGAGCCGGTGTACCACGAACGCATCTTCGAGCTGTTCAAGACCCTGGGCGGGCGCGATGACGTGGACAGCACCGGGGTCGGCCTGTCCATCGTCAAGAAAGTGCTGGACGGCGTGGGCGGCTCGATCCGGGTGGACTCCGCCCCCGGGCTCGGCACCAGCTTCACCTTCGACTGGCCGGTGTGCATCGACACCGCGGTCGAGACTAACCCCTCGCTCGAACCGATCGTCCCGCTCGAGCACGCCGCGTAGTCGGGTCCGAGCGGCTGGCGCCGCTTGCCTTACGAGTCGGTGGGATTACCCTCCAGGTTACGCAGCCGTCACGTGAGCGCCTCGCTGCTCTGATAGCGTCGTCCAGTTGACCAAGGAGGATGCACAGGTGTCATCGACGCGTGTTCTAGCCGCTACGACCCCCAGGGAGTTCCGCCTGCGCCTGGCCATCGGCCTGTCGCTCGTGACATTCGCGCTGAGCGGCCATGCCGCGCCGCCGGATCGCCCGGGAGATCTGCGCGTCGAGGTCTATTCGGACACCACCGCCGAACTGTTCTGGAGCCGCTCCAGCGACGACAGCGGCGTGCTCGGCTACGAGGTCACGCTGGACGATCGGCGCATCGGCCGCTTCGATGCGTTGAGCTACCTGACCAACGGGCTGAACCCGGGTCAGGAATACAGCGTGCAGGTCGTCGCCATCGATGACGACGGTGAACGCTCGCCGGTCGCCTCCACCCGCTTCGTGGCGGGCAAGCGCTCCTCCGCGCTCGCGCCGCCGTCCGGCGGCAGCACCCCCGCGGCGGGGCCGAGCGGCCCCGCCGCAGACCCGGACAGCACCGCCGACCCGACCGACCTTGCCGGCGCCGCGGGCGCACCCGTCTCGCCGACCGGTGCCCGGCTGACGGTGTACTCGCGCTCGGCCGCCGAGCTGGTCTGGACACGCGTGCCCGGCCCGATCCGGGTACGCGTGCTGCGCGATGGCAAGCCGCTCGGCATGACCGATGGCAACAGCTTCTACGACGGTACCCGGGTGGCCGGTCGCAGCTACCGCTACGAGCTGTTCGCGGTCGACCCGGCCGGCCGCCTGTCCGCACCGACCGTGCTCGGTGACGCCTCCCCCCCCGCCACGAGCACGCCCGACACTGCGAGCGCACCGGATGCGACCGCGCAACCGTCCCCGGCCGCGGACACGACGCCGGTGGCCGTGGATGCCTTCCCCGCCCGGCCTTCCGATCTGTCGCCGGACGGATCGCTGTACGGCAACGATGGCTACGGAACCGTCGATGTCATCCGCGTGGACCTGGCGACCACCGTGCGCAACGGCCCCTGCACCGCGAACGATGATAGCGGCTGCACCCTGGACGACGTGCTGGCGGACACCGACAAGACCGACGATCTCAAGATCGACATCCCGGTGCATTTCCAGGCGGACGATTTCGCCGACGACGGCTCGCTTGCCAACGCCGGACTGAGACAGCGCGGCGGTGGCTCGCGTCGGGCCCCGCAGAAATCCTTTCGGGTGAAACTCGACAGCAAGACGGTGCTGTGGCGCAACGAGCGCTTCCTGCAGCTCAACAAGCACCCCTACGAATCCAGCCGGTTCCGCAACAAGCTGGCCTTCGACCTGATGCAAGGTGTGCCGCACCTGCCGGCCTTCCGCACCCAGTTCGCCAACCTGTGGATCGACGACGGCGACGGCGCCATCGACAACGGGTTGTACACCCACGTGGAGCGCTTCAACGATGACTGGCTGAAGCGCCGCGGCCTGCCCGGCGACGGCAATCTCTACTCGGCCGAGGATTTCCGCTTCGCCGCCAGCGACCTGGCCGACGTGGCGGTCGATGCTCGGGGCGAGCCGCTCGACGAGGACCGCTTCGAGAGCTCGCTGGAGATCGAAGAGGGCAAGGACCACCGCGCCCTGGTCTCGATGCTGCGCGCGGTGCAGGATCGCGAACTGGACTTCGAGACGGTGCTGGATCGTCACTTCAACCGCAACAACCTGCTCGCCTGGACCGCATTCAACCTGCTGGTGCGTCAGGACGACGCAACCCGGCACAACTTCAAGCTCTACAACCCGTCCGGAAGCGAGCGTTTCTACATCATCCCCTGGGACTACGACGCCGTGTTCGGTGAGTGGACCGAACCGCCCGGCGGTTATTCGGCCGATGCGCTGGAGCAACGTCTGGACTTCGGCTATGCCCTTGGCCACCGCAACGACCTTCTCGATCGCTACTACCGCACCGCCGGCCTGCACCGGCAGGTACTCGCGGCGATCCGGGAGCTGCGGCTCGGGGCGCTGGCCGATGCCTCGATACAGGAAACGTCGGACAACTACCATGCCCTGGTGAGTCCGTTCGAGTCGCGCGCGCCGGACCAGGCGTTCAACCCGGACTTCAATACCTCCTCCGGGCGCAACGCGGCGCGCAGCGTGGCCGCCAACGAGAACGCGATACGCGATCGCTTCTCGATACCGTTGCCACCCACCCTGCTCACCCCGGTGAACGATGGCCGCAGCCTGCAGGTGCGCTGGACTCCGGCGCTCGATGTCACCGGCGGCACGCTGTCCTACGATCTGGAGATCGCCGATTCGGCCGACTTCGAGCCCGATTCGATCCTGGTGACGCTGCCGGGCATCGCCGATGCACCGGGCACGCTGAGCCAGAGCATCGATCTCGACCGACTGGGCCGGGGCCGTCACTACGCACGCCTGAGCGCGCGCGTCTCCAGCGAGCCGTCCCGCTATTGGCAGGTAGCCAGCAATCGCCTCAGCGGCAAGGATGGCATCGAACGTCGCGGACTGATAGCCTTCGAGGTGCCCTGAGCGAGGCGGCCCGGCCCGCGCACGGGAGGAGCGCAGGTACACGGCGCATCGAGGCGTCCGCGCAACCCGGGTCGAGTGGCATCGTCGACCCGTGAAGGCGATAGACTGTGACGTAGTTCTTCACATTCGGCGGTTGCGTACACACTCGCGCCATGCATACCGTTTTCGACCGCATCACGTACCCCTGCGATCTGCCGCTCGTCGCGCTCGCCCTGCTGGTCGGGGCGACCGGCTTTCTCGCCAGCCAGGTCCTGGTGGATCGAGCGGTATCGCCCGGCGCCAGTCGCGGCTGGACCTGGCTGCTCGGCGCCACGATCGCGTTGACGTTCTGGTCGACGCACTTCATTGCATTGCTGGGCGACCGGGCACGGCTGTCCGACCGCTATTCGCTGTCACTTGCGATGCTCGCCTTGCTCGCCGGATTGCTGCTGATCGGTGCCGGCGTCGCCATCGCGACGCGCTGGCGTCACCACGCGCTCGGGCCGATGGGCGGTGGCGCACTTGCGGGCCTGGGGACGTTGGCGCTCTACGGCATCGGCAGCCGCGCCCGGTTGTCCGACGCGGCTGGGCAGATCGACCCGGATGCCATCCTGCTGCTCGTCATGCTGGTGCCACCGCTGAGCCTGATCGCCTTCGCAGCGCTGTTCGGCAGGCGCCGGGCCGGCCGCGGCGCGATCAGCGTCGCCACGCTGTCGCTGCTCGCATTGTTCGCGCACCTGCTCGGCAGCGCCTCCAGCCCGGCCGTGCAGGCGGCGGCGCTGCAAGGGCCCGCGACGAGCTTGGCCGGCGAAGGCGTGTCGCGCAAGCTGTTCTCGCTGCTGGCGGCCCTGATGGCCTTGAAGGTCCTGCTGATCGGGATCGTGTCGCTATTCGTGGCCAACCGGGGCGTGAGGCGGCTGTTCTACCAGGCGCATCACGATCCGCTGACCGGCCTGGCCAACCGACGGCGCTTTCGCGATCTGGTGGCCTGGCAACTGGACAGGGCGGTGGGTTCCGGCACCACGCCTGCGCTGCTGATGCTGGACCTGGACAACTTCAAGCCGGTCAACGACGAGCACGGGCACGCTGCCGGCGATGCTCTGGTACAGGGCGTGGCAAGACGCATCGCGCAGCTGAGCGACGGCGAGGCCACCGCGGCGCGCATGGGCGGCGACGAGTTCGCCGTGCTGCTGCACCACGCCGACCGGCCCGCCGCGGCTCTCCTGGCAACCCGCCTGCAGGAGGTCGTGAGCGCGCCCATTAGCCTGACGCCCGATGCGGCGCAGGTGCAGGTGGGCGCCTCGATCGGCATCGCCATGTACCCGGACGATGGCGAGGACATCGAAACCTTGCTGCGTAGCGCGGACACCGCGATGTACCGGGCGAAGGCCCGTGGCAAGGGGGTGGGCGTGTTCTTCGAGCCTTCGATGCACGCGCGGTTGACCCGGCGTCGCCGGATCGAGGTGCGGCTGCGGCAAGCCCTGCGCGATCGGCAGCTGCGCCTGCACTTTCAGCCCCTGGTGAACTGCCGGGGACGCGACCCGGTGTGCATGGAAGCCCTGCTACGCTGGAACGATGCGGAGCTGGGGGACGTGCTGCCGGATCGCTTCGTGCCGGTGGCGGAGAGCTCCGGGCTGATCGTGCCGATCGGCGATTTCGTGTTGCAGCGCGCCTGCCACGAAGCGGCGTCGTGGTCGAGGGCGGTGCGCGTAGCGGTGAACCTGTCGGTGGTTCAGTTCGCGCGTGGCGACCTGGTCGCAAGCGTGAGCCGTGCGCTGGAGCGCAGCGGCCTGCCCGGTCACCGGCTGGAGCTGGAGATCACCGAATCGTTCCTGCTGGCCGACGATCCGGCCAACCACCGCACCATCGCCGCCCTGCGATCGCTCGGGGTCAGGATCGCGATGGACGACTTCGGTACCGGTTATTCCTCGCTGAACTACCTGCACCGATTCGGCTTCGACAAGCTGAAGATCGACCGCTCGTTCGTATCAGCCATCGACGCCGGTGACCGACGCGCCATCAGCATCCTCGGCGCGGCGATCTCGATGGGGCGCAACCTGAACATGCGCGTGGTCGCCGAGGGCGTCGAAACCGCCGAGCAGGCCCGCTTGCTCACCGAACTGCACTGCGACGAGCTGCAAGGCTTCCTGATCGCGGCGCCGATGAGCGCGGATGCCGCTGCCGCGTTCCTGCGCGCCCGGCACGCACGGCTCGATCTGGCGATCGGCTGAGCGTCGCTGGAGCGCTGGCCGTCAGCTCGGCTACGGTTCGACCAGCGTCCCGGCTTGGCAGGCGTGCACCCGGTTGCGCCCGCCGCGCTTGGCGATGTAGCAGGCGTGATCCGCTGCCCGCAGGGCGTTCGACACGCTGGTGCCCGGAGAGAGTTCGAGCATGCCGATGCTCACGCCGAGCGAGAACGACCGGTCGCCGCGCACGTATCGGTAGTCGGCCACCGCGGCGCGCACCCGGTCTGCCAGGCGCGCCGCCACGTTGCGGGGGCAGTGTTCGAGCACGATCGCGAACTCGTCACCACCCATGCGTGCCAGCGTGTCCCGCTCGCGCAGCTGCGTGCGGATCAGCCCGCTCAGCTCGCACAGCACCCGGTCGCCGGATTCGTGCCCGCACGTGTCGTTGATCACCTTGAACCGGTCCAGGTCCAGGAAGCAGAGCACGTGCGAGGCATCCGGTTCGAAGGTGTCGAGCACGCGCTGCAGGCGTTCCTCGAATGCCCGCCGGTTGAGCAGGTCGGTCAGCGGATCGTGGTTGGCCTGGTAGCTCATGCGTTCGACCAGCGCACGCGCCTCGGTGGTGTCGCGGAATACAAGCACCCGGCCCCTGACCGGTCCGCCATCGTGACGTATCGGTGCCACGGTGAATTCCACTGCCCTGGCCGCCGCGCCGGCCGGGTGCAACCAGGCCGCCGATGGCTCGCTGCCATCGTTCCAACTGCTCAGCAGGTGAGGCGCCGGGCGTCGCGTCTGCACGTCCAGCGGCATGAACACGTTGCCCAGCGGCTGCCCCATCGCGCCGGGCATCGATTGCCCGCACAGGTGCATCGCCACGCTGTTCAGGTAGTCGACCCGGTCGTAGGCGTCGGTCGTGATCACCGCATCGGCGATCGAAGCGAGCGTGGTCCGCAGCCGCTCCTTCTCGGCCTGCAAGGCGTCGAGCGCGCGCAGACGGGCGGTGACCTCCACCGCCACGACGACGATGTTCTGCAGATCGCCTTCGTCGTCGAGCAACGTGGTGGCGGTGAACTGCATGTGCAAGGACCGACCGTCGCGATGGCGAAAGCGCATCGGCACATCGCTTATGCTGCCGTGGCGGACAAGGTTACGCAGGTTGGTCAACGCCTGAGCCCGGCAATCTTCGTGCAGGAAGTCGAACGAGCGTCGACCGAGCACCTCCGCCTCGGCATAACCGAGCGTTGCCAGCCAGCAGCGGTTGACGCTCTGCAGGCGCCCGTCCGCATCGACCACGTACATCATGACCGGTGCGTGTTCGTACAAGGCCTGATAGCGCGCCTGGCTGGTGTTGGCCGCCAGCTCCGCATGGCGATGCGCGCTGGTATCGCGCGCGGTGGACTGGTACTCCACCGCCCGGCCGGCGGCATCGAACACGGCGGCGATGATATGCTTCTGACAACGCGTGCCCTCGGAAGTGTGTTCGATGTACTCCAGGGACACCGTGGGGTGATCCACGGACAAGCCCTGCAGCTGCGCTGCGATGCGGCCATGCTCCTGGTCCGGAATGCCCTCCAGGAACGAGCTCCCCAGCAGTCGCTCGAGCGGCTGCCCGCCATGCGTTGCGTAGGCGAGGTTGAGGTAGGTCAGCATCCAGTCCGGTCTGAACCGGCACACTCGGTCGTGCGTGTGATCCAGGATCGAGATATGCCGGGCGGCGTCAACGCGCTCGCGACTCTGGCGCTCGTGGCGGTACACGACCCGATCCACCATCGCCCGCAGTGCAGCGCCGACCGACTCGCCGCCACTCTCGCCGGCAGACTCGATGCCCTCGTCGACCAGCCAGTCCTGCGCGCCTTCGCGCATCGCCTGCAGAGCACGCGAGTGGTGTTCGGCGGGGCACCACACGATCACCGGAGCGCCGGCTGCGCTGGACGGTTCGGCCGCCTGCCAGCGCTGCCAGGTCTGCGAATCCGCCAGTCGCAGGATGATTGCATCGGGCGCAGGTCCGGCGTCGGCGTCGCCCAGTGCGCGCACCGGACTGCGCACCACCAGCTGCAGGCGGGTCCGTGCGCACAGGCCTCGCAGGCGCTCGCGGCCGCGCGCATCGGCACCGACCAGCAGCAATCGCCAGGCGCTCGCGGCCGGTGCACGGTGCTGCTCGGTCGACGACGGCGGGCTGGGCAACGGAAACAGGAGCGGGTGGTGTTCTCCCTGCGGTAATCGGCGATTCACGCCGAGCCTGTGGTCCAAACATCGACTTTGTGCGCTCATCGAGCGTCGCCCCTCAGTCACGATACAGCCCCAGCCCGGCCAGGATCGGATCCGGATCGGTGGCGTCCGAGCGGCGCGGACGCCGACGGCTCGCATCGAACGGTAAGAGCACCGGCAGTTCGGTCAGTTCCACCGCCGAGGAGACCACCGCCGGCAGATTGGCATGCAGCATCTGCTTCTTCGCGCCGCGACCGATCTCGCGGTGCACCGTCATGCGCGGGTGAGGAGCGACCGCCTGGCGGCGCCGGATGCGCGCATCGTCCGCCATGCCCGCGATCGACCGGTGAGCGATGTCGATGGCCTGCCGCCAAGCGCCTCGTCCGGAGCGGACCGCGCGGTCCTGCTCGCGTTCCAGCAGTTCGAGCACCTGATCGCGCGCCAGCGCGGTGCTGCTGATCGTCATCGGCGACCACGTCAGCGACAAGCGCGCCACCGGAGGCTCCACGACCGCGAAGGTGCGGTACACCTGGGTCATGAACTGGCGTGGAAACAACCGGCGACACAGTCGTGTGCGCACGTGTGCGGATGGCTCCGCGGCCAGCACCCGCGCGTGCAGATCGTCCTTGGCACGGTTCACCGCGTGCGCAGGCGTCAGGTCATCGACGGTGAGCTGGATCACGCCGGGTACGCGCAGCGCGGTCGAAACCGCCTGCCCTTCGAGCAGTTCGAACTGCCTGTAGGCCATTCGGGCGGCGTCGATGCCGGGCCGGCCTTCGAGCACGCGCACCGGCACCTCGGTCGGCGCTTCGGCCTTGTCCAGCAGGGCAAGCTCATGCACTCGGCACCGCCGCACGCGCGCGACCCACCAGGCATTGAATGCATCGAGCGACTCCTGCAGATGGTCGAACGCTGCGATCAGCTCCGATTCGGTCGTGTGCATGGACTGGTCGCGGGGATCACGGGCCGACCACGGGGCCTGCCACACGATACCGTGGCAGAAAACGCGACTGTGTCGGAGGTTTGTTCGATCTAGGGGATTTATTGCTCAAATGTAGCCAACAGGCTATCGAAAGTATGCGTCCGGCAAGCGTTGTCTCTTGCCGCAGTTCGCTGGCTGGCTCAGCGTTCCGCGGTACGCGTACGAAGGACTTCCGCGATCTCGCCCACACTGGGGTAGTCGAACAAATCGGTGATGTCCAGCACCGCCGGCCAAATCGCCTCGATGTCGGCGTGGATCTCGGCCAGCGTCAGCGAACTGATGCCCAGCTCGAACAAGTTGTCGTCCCGCTGCAGGGCATGCCCTTGGATGCGTTCCCGGCACAGTGCCAGCAGTCGCGCCTCGAGCGGTCGCGTCATCGTCTCCGGGTCGGCAGCGGCGGCCGTCACCTCGTCGGTGGACTCCTGGCCGGCATCCTCGGGCTCGCGGTGCAGTGCCGGCATAGGCCCGAGCGCCTCGCGCGCCGCGTCGAACTCGCCTGCCAGCAAGGCGTTGGCCAGCGCGAAGCGCTGCACCTTGCCGCTGGTGGTCTTGGGCAAGCGCGCAACCGGCACCACCTCGTCCAGCACCACTGCAGTGCGTTGCGAAAGCTCGGCGCGCAGGCGCTCGCGCAGCGCAGCGAACTCGGCCAGTTCGCCACGGTGCTGCACGAAGGCCACGATGCGATCGTGCGCCGGGTCGTCGGTCCCCACCGCGGCGATCGCGATGCGCCCCGGCTCCACCAACCCGCTGTGCTGCAGCGTGCTCTCCAGATCGTGCGGGTAGAGGTTCTGGCCGTTGACGAACACCAGGTCCTTGGCGCGCCCGGTGATGTAGAGCTGGCCGGCCAATTCCACCGCCAGGTCGCCGGTGTCCAGCCAGCCCTCGGCATCGATACCGTCGGTATCGCGAGGCCCGGCGATACCGAGCTCGCCCAGGTAGCCACTGGTCACGTTCTTGCCGCGAATCAGCAACCGGCCCACGCAGCCTTGCGGCACGGTGGCTCCGTCCCCGTTCGCCAGCCGCACCGCAACGTGCGCGATCGGCCGACCGACCGCCACGAAACGCGCGCCCCGATCATCGCGGGCCACTCGCATGCCGATGCCGAGCGAGCCGCGCGACAGGCTGCGCACCTGCACCGGCTCGCCGATCTCCGGGAACGTCACCGCCAGGCTGGCCTCGGCCAGACCGTACACCGGAAACATCGCCGTGGCCGACAGGCCGAAGGGGGACAGCGCCGCATTGAACCGCTGCACCAGCGGTGCCGAGATCGGTTCGGCACCGTTGAACACCAGCCGAACCGCACTCAGGTCCACATCGCCCAGGCGCGCAGGCTTGAAGCCCTTGAGCAGGTGCTCGTAGCCGAAGTTGGGCGAGCACAGCACGCTGGCGCGGTGCTCGGAGGCGGCCGTCAGCCACAGCGCCGGGCGCCGCACGAACACATCGGTGGGCATCAGTACCTGATCGATATCGCCGACCAATGGCGTCAGGTGAAAGCCGATCAGCCCCATGTCGTGGGTCAGCGGCATCCACGACAGCATGACGTCCCGGGGCGTCAGCGCCATGCCCGCCAGGATGCCGTCCAGATTGCACAGCAGATTGCGATGGGTGAGCACCACGCCCTTGGGGCTGCTGGTGGAGCCGGACGAGAACTGGATCAGGGCCACGTCATCCGGCTGCGCCCGGTGCAGCGGCACGAGCGCCTGCCCCGCATCGGACCCCGCATCGGACCCCGCATCGGACCCCGCATCCGGCCCGGCATCGATCAGCACGGTGGCCGCGTGCAGCGCCCGCGCGCTCTCGACCGGCAGGCCCTCGGGCGCACTTTGCACGAAGCGCTCGAGTCGCTCGGCGGTCGGCGTATCGGTGGCGAGCCAGGGGCGCTCCAGACGGTCGGCGATGCGGTAGAGCTTCAGGCGATGCTCGTTGCTGATGCCGCCCGCCACCGGTACCGGTACCAGCCCGCCGAGCGTTGCGGCCCAGAACAGCTCGACGAAGGCGACGCGGTCCTCGGTCAGGATGATCAGCGCCTGACCGCTCCGTGCGCCGGCCGCGTGCAAGCTTGCCCAGCGATTCGATGCGCGTCGGTAAAGCATCCGGTAGTCGAGCGTGCGCAGCCGCCCCTTCCCCTCCACCACCGCGATGTGCCGTTCGCTGTCGCGGCGCGCCAGCAGCAGCTCGCCGAGCGTCGCGATGCCGGCGGCTTCGGTGCGGCTTGCGTTCATGCCGCGCCCCGGCGGCTCGGCACCATCAGGATCGGCGCACGGGTGCGCAGGTTGATCAGCGGCTCCACGCCCGGCGGCTCCACGTCCTGGGCGCGCGGGCGCAACGACAGCGTGCGGGCCACCAGGCCCAGGTGCAGTTGCATGTCGACCATGGCGAAGAACTCTCCGATGCAGCGGCGCGAGCCGAGCGAGAACGGGTACCAGGCGGTGCGCTTGAGGTGCTCCGCCTGCACATCGGCGAAGCGCGCCGGGTGGAAGGCCTGCGGTTCGGCCCAGTGCAAGGCATCGCGCTGCATCAGCCAGGGGCTCAGGAAGAGGTTCGCGCCCGCCGGCACCGCGAACCCGCCGAGTTCGTCCGCCGCGACCGCCTTTCTGGAAAACAGCCACACCGGCGGGTAAAGCCTGAGCGCCTCGTCGGCCACCTGTCGAGCATAGTCCAGGCGCGCCAGGTCGGCGAAGCCCGGCTCGCCGGGCAAGGCGTCGACCTCGGCGTGCAGCCGCGCCTCGGCCTCGGGATGACGACCGAGCAGGTACCAGACCCAGTTCAGGGTGCCGGCGGTGGTCTCGTGGCCCGCCACGATCAGCGTCATGACCTCGTCCAGCAGGGCGCGCATCGGCATCGGCTCGTCGCTGTCCTTGTCGCGCGCCGCCATCAGCAGCGCCAGCCAGTCGTGCGGCTCGCGCGCCTCGCGCCGGCGCGATTCGACCATCGCCTGCACGTGGCGCATCAGGCCGCGAAAGCGCACCGCAAGCTTCAGATCCCGGGTCACATCGTCCACCAGCATGGCGAACGGGTTGTGGCCTTCGCTGTCGACCAGCCGGTCGAAGTCCTCGCTGAACAGGCAGCGCAGGATCACCTCCAGCGCCAGCTCGCTCATGTCGGTGGTCACGTCAACCGCCAGACCCGCATCGGCGGCCCGGCACCAGCGCGCCAGCAGCGTCCGGTTGCAGCGACGCATGGTGTCCGAGAAGCGTTCGATCACCTGACGGTGGAAGGCCGGCTGGATCATGCGCCGCTGCGAGCGCCAGCGCGCCCCGTCCGAGACGATGAGCCCGTTGCCCAGCAGCATCGCCACCCGCTCGAAGCCGACGCCCTTGGTATAGTTGCGGTGGTTGCCGATCAGCACGCGCTTGACGTCAGCCGGCGCATTGATCACCCAGGCATCGTCCCCGCGTTTCAGTGCCGGCACCCGGAACAGGTTGCCGTAGTCGCGCTGCCACGCGCCCAACCGTTCGAACGAGGCCTCGTCGACCGTGACATCGAAGCGTTCCGAAGGGCCGGGCGGCACGGCGGTCGAGATCATGGGCGAGACGCAGGTGATGGAGGGCGAGGCCCTGGAACGGCCAGGAACGCAGGCCGGCGACGAGGCCGGCAAAAGCGCGCCAGATTATCACTCCCGCGTGCCACCACGGCGAGCCCGCGCGCGCCGCGGGCACGCGCTGCAGCGTCTGCTCAAGCCCTTCTTGCCCGCGCTGGCGCGGCGCCTGATCACGCTGCTGTGGCGCACCTGCCGGCTGCACGTGCATGGCGAGCACCATCTGGAACGGTGCATCGACGACGGTCGGGCGGCCATCGTCTGCTATTGGCACCGCCACCAGATCTTCTGCGTGCGCGCCCTGCTTGCGCTGCGCGAGCGCTACCCCGGCTTCAAGCTCGGCTACCTGATCAGTCCCTCGCGCGATGGCGATGCGGCGGCGCGCGTCTTCGCCGACCTGGACTTGCACATCGTGCGCGGCTCGGCCACCCGCGGCGGTGCGCAGGCACTACGCGAAATCTACCAGGCGGTGCGGCGCGACGGCGTCTCGCCGATCGTCACCCCGGACGGGCCGACCGGGCCGGCGCAGACGTTCAAGTCCGGCGTGGCCCTGCTGGCCTCACTGTCCGGCGCGCCGATCGTGCCGGTCTCCTTCGTGGCCAGCCGGGCCTGGACACTGCGCAGCTGGGACCGGGCCGTGGTGCCCTGGCCGTTCGCGCGCATCGACGTGGTGATCGGCGCACCGATCGAGGTGGCGCGTGGCGCGGATGCGGCGACGCTGGAGGCGGTGTCGATACGCGCCGCAGCGGCACTCGAGGCGGCGGGCGCACAGGCTGCGGCATGGCAGGAACGAATTCTTGCAAGGCCGCCGGCGGCATGATCCGGCCGGTTTCGCCGGGGCTACCCGGGCCGTGGAGGCGGCGATCCGCCCCGCCGCGCCGCCGAAACTACAGCTGCAGCTGCGTGCATTCGCCCTGGCGCGTACCCTCGCGCGCTCTCGAACCCGCAAGCGGAGATTTTCGGTGACGTTTTGCATCGCGCTCAAGTGCAACGCCGGACTGGTGGCGCTGGCCGACACCCAGATCGTGCGCGGCAGCGAGCAACTGACCAAGGGAAAGATCGGCCACCTGGGCGGCCCGGACAACCGTATCTTCGTGATGAGCTCCGGCCTGCGCTCGGTGCGCGACAAGCTGGTGATCTACGTGGACGAGGCGCTCGAGGCACTGCACGAGCCGCCCACCCGGCTCTACCAGGTGGTCAACGTGTTCGGCGAGCAGCTGCGCCGCATCCGCGACGAGGACGCCGAGGCACTGGCCGCCGGCAATCTGTCGTTCAACGCGCACGCCATCATCGGTGGCCGTCTGGCGGCCGACACCGAACCGACGCTGTTCTACCTCTACCCGGAAGGCAACTGGATCGAGGTATCGCCCGATTCGCCGTGGTTCATGATCGGCCGCACCTACTACGGCCGACCGATCCTCGATCGGCTGATGCACCACGAGGTCTCGATGCCGCGCGCCGCCACGCTCGCCCTGCTCGCCTTCGATGCCACCCAGCAGAGCGTCACCGACGTGGATTTCCCGGTCGACATGCTCAGCCTGAGCACCGCACGGGACGCACAGCTGCACGCGCACCGCTTCGAGCAGCGTGAGCTGACCGATACGCTTGCGTGGTGGCAGCAGGAACTGGCCGCCGCGCTGGAGCGCATGCCCACCGGCTGGACGCAGGCCCTGCTTCGCACCAACGACGGACACCCGCCCGCATGAACCTGATCGACGTCAGCGCCACCCTGGACTACGAGGTCTTCAGCGAGACACGCTTCCTGTTCCACATCGCGGCGATGAAGAACCCGCACCAGAACATCGTCGAGGAATCGTTCGAGGTCTCGCCGCAGATCGACGTGCAGGCCATGAAGCGCCAGGCCGGCGGCGGCAACCGGCTGCACCGGTTGATCGCGCAGCCCGGATCGCTGCGGATCACCTACCGGGCGCGGGTGGAGCAGACCCAGCGCCACAGCGATCCGAGCCGCTTGCCCGAGGCGGATTACGCTGAACTGCCGGCCGCCGTACTGCCCTATCTGAACCCGAGCCGCTACTGCGAGTCCGATCGGCTGATGCACTTCGCGCAGGTCGAGTTCGGCCACCTGCCGCCAGGGCATGCGCGCGTGCAGGGCATCGCCGACTGGGTGCACGGACAGCTCGGTTACACCCCCGGCAGTACCGGCCCGAGCACCACCGCCTGCGACGTGCTGCTGCAGCGCACCGGCGTCTGCCGCGACTACGCCCACGTGGCGATCGCGTTGTGCCGGGCGCTCGGCGTGCCGGCGCGCTACGTGTCCGGCTACGCGGTCGATCTGCAACCGCCGGACTTCCACGGCTTCTTCGAAGCCTGGCTCGGCGCGGACTGGTATCTGTTCGATGCCACCCAGCTCGCACCGCGCACCGGCTTCGTGCGCATCGGCGCAGGCCGCGATGCCGCCGATGTCAGCTTCGCCACCCTGATCGGCAATGCCGCCTCGCAGCCGCCGCAGGTCAGTGCCACCCAGGCCGACGGCGCGCCGGTGAACATGCAGGCCACCGATGCTGTCAGCGGCGCCTGAGCGATGACGCGCCGCAGCACCCCGTTCGATGCGCTGCCGCAAAAGCGCCGACCGCGCGAGTACCGCCTGGTGCGCGAGGCGGACGGCTTGCGCGTGCGCATCTGGTTCACGCTGGGCGGTGAGAGCGGCTGGTTCGACGGCCATTTCCCGCACCGCCCGGTACTGCCGGGCGTCACCCAGCTGCACCTGGCAGCCCTGGTCGGCCGGAGCACCTTCGGACCGCTGACGGTGCTGGGCACGCGGCGGCTGAAGTTCCAGCGCCCGGTGGCCCCGGATGCGGCGCTCGAGCTCGAATTGTCCGCGGATGCGCCCGCGGGCACGCCCGGCGGACCGAAGCGCGTGCACTTCACGCTGCTCGCCGATGCGCAGAAGGCCTCCAGCGGCACCCTGGTGACGGGACCCGCGGCGGAGCCGCTAGCGGGGCCGGCCACGGCGCGGTGATCGTCTGCCTGGTGATCCCGCACTTCGATCACGCCGACGCGCTGTGCCGCTGCATGCCGGCGCTGCTGGCGACCGGCTACCCACTGATCATCGTGGACGACGGCAGCGCTGAAGCGGAGCGCGCCCGGCTGCAACGCTGCGTGCGTGCGGCCGCCGCGGCCGGTCACGCCGTGAACCTGCTCTCGCTGGCGAGCAACCGCGGCAAGGGCGCGGCGGTGCTGCACGGCTTCGAAGCGGCGCGGCGTGCCGGCCACAGCCACGCGGTGCAGATCGATGCGGATGGCCAGCACGATCTGGCCGACCTGCCGGCGCTTCTGGCGGCCTCGTCGCGCGATCCGGCGGCGATCGTGTCCGGTGAGCCGCTGTTCGACGCCGATGCACCGGCGGCGCGCGTGCACGGGCGAAAGCTCACTACCGCGATGATTGCGCTGGAGACACTGGGCGGCGGCATTCGCGACGGGCTCTGCGGCTACCGGGTGTACCCGCTGGAGGCTGCGCAAGCGATCGCTGAACGCTTCCACGTCTCGCCGCGCATGGGCTTCGACACCGACATGCTTGTCAAGGCCCGCTGGCTGGACATCCCGGTGCACTTCGTGCCGACCCGGGTACGCTACCCGGCCGACGGGCGCAGCCACTTCCACTACCTGCGCGACAACGCAGCCTTGGTGCTGCTGCACCTGTCGCTGCTGGCGGGTGCGCCGGTTCGCGTTCCCGGACTGTTGCGGCGCCGGTTCGGCCGCGGCCGGGAACGAACCCGGCGCTGAGCGGTAGACTGCGGGACGATGACCGGTCAGCCCATTCCAGACGCGCGTGCCGCCGTGCCGTGCAACCTGCACAGCGATGCGCCCGCCGCTTCGCCGATCGATTCGCGCTGCACCGCGCCCGGGCCGGGGCGCACGGGTAGCGCGCACTGGTGGCACGTGCGCGAGACCGGCACCGTTGCCGGCCTGCGCTTCCTGTACGGCGTTCAGCGTGTGCTCGGACGGCGGGCGTTCTCCACGCTGGTGTGGCCGGTGGCGTGGTGGTTCGCTATCAGCCGCGCCGACCTGCGCCGCGCCTCGCGCGACTGGCTGCGCACCCACGCCGCCTTCTTCCCGCAGGCCTGGCCGGGCCTGGAGCCGGGCGACGCACCGGGTTGGCGGCACAGCGTGCGCCACTTTCACGCGTTCGGACTCAGCATCCTGGACAAGGCGCTGGCCTGGACCGCCACACCGCAGGAGCGGGACTTCACGCTGGTCGACGCCGCCACGGTGCGAGCGGCGCTGGCCGACCCGCGCGGACAACTGGTGATCGGCTCGCACCTGGGCAACCTGGAATACTGCCGCGGCTTCATGGGCGAGACCCACGCCCGCACCGTCAACGTGCTGGTGCACGACCGGCACTCGGTGCACTTCGTCGAGGCCATGGCCGCGCTGTCGCCCGATTCGCGCATGAACGTCTTCCAGGTGGACGAGCTGGATGTGGGCCGCGTGCTGGAGCTCAAAGCGCGCATGGCGGCCGGCGAATGGCTGTTCATCGCCGGCGATCGCGTGCCGGTGACCGGTGAGGCGCGCACCGCCGCGGTCGAGTTCCTGGGCCGGCCGGCGCGGCTGCCGGTCGGGCCCTACCTGCTGGCCCGCACGCTGGGCTGTCCGGTGAAACTGATGTTCGCCTGGCGTGACGGGCGCACGGTGCGGGTCGACCTGCAGCGCTTCGCCGACACCATCGAGTTGCCACGCGGCGCACGCGACGCAGCGCTTGCCGGCTACGCGCAGCGTTTCGCCGATGCGCTCGCGGCCCGCGCCCGGACCACGCCCTACCAATGGTTCAACTTCTTCGCGTTCTGGCAGGACCGTGCATGAGCCGCCTGAACGATGCGATCGGCGCCTTGCCGCAACACCCGCCCATGCGCCTGCTCGACCGGGCGCTGCACATCGATGAGCACAGCGCGGTGGCCGAGGTGGACGTGCGCGCCGATGCGCTGTTCCTGTGCGCGCCTGACGGTGTGCCCTCCTGGGTGGCGCTGGAGTACCTCGGCCAGACCGCCGCGTTGATCGGCCAAGCCGTCGATGTGGCAGGCGATGTGACGAGCGATGGCTTCCTGCTCGGCAGTCGCCGGATGACGCTGGACCCGCAGCCCTTCCGGGTCGGCGAGACGTTGACGGTGAGCTGCCGAGCCCAGGGGGCGCTCGACCACACGCTCGCCACCTTCGAGGGCGAGGTGCACGATGCCCGGGGTCGGCTGCGCGCCAGCGCGATCCTGTCGGTCGTGCGGCTGCCGCGCACCGAAACGGTATCCGACGCCTCGTGAGCGAGCGCGTGGTGGTCACCGGCGCAGGCGTGGTCAGCGCGCTGGGCAGCGAGTGGAAGCAGGTGGCCGCACGCCTGCACGGCGGGCAAGGCGCGATCCGGCACATGCCCGAATGGCAGCGCTACGCCACGCTCGGCACCCGGCTGGCGGCACCGGTGGACGACTTCGCCCTGCCGGAGCGCTACACCCGCAAGCGGCGCCGCAGCATGGGACGGGTGGCGCAGATGGCGGTGCTGGCCAGCGAACAGGCGCTGCAGGACGCCGGGCTGGTCGACGATGCGATCCTGGTCTCGGGCGATACCGGCATCGCGTTCGGCTCGGCCACCGGTGCCAGCGATGCAGCGATGGAGTTCTTCGCCTTGCTGGAACACGGTTCCGCCGAACGCATGGACACCACCACCTACCTGCGCATGATGAGCCACACCGCGGCGGTCAACATCGGCATCCGCTTCGGCATCACCGGGCGGGTCATCACCACCAGCAGCGCCTGCACCGCCGGCAGTCAGGGCATCGGCTACGCCTACGAGACGATCCGCGACGGACGCCAGCAAGTGATGATCGCCGGCGGCGCCGAGCAGCTGTGCCCGACCCAGGCGGCCACCTTCGACACGATGCTTGCCGCCAGCCGCCGGAACGATGCGCCGCACGAGAATCCGCGCCCGTTCGACCGGGCGCGCGATGGGCTGGTGCTGGGGGAGGGGGCCTGCGCGCTGGTGCTCGAGGCGCGCAAGCGTGCACTGGCGCGCGGCGCGAGCATCCTGGGCGAGATCCGCGGCTTCGCCACCAATTCGGACGGCGCGCACGTGGTGCGCCCGCGCCCGGAAACCATGCAACGCGTCATGCAGGACGCCCTGCGCGATGCACGACTGCCCGCGGCCGACATCGGCGCGGTGTGCGCCCACGCCACCGCGACCCGCTTCGGCGACATCGCCGAGGGTCAGGCCACCGCCGCCACCTTCGGCCACCGCACGCCGGTGTTCTCGCTCAAGGGCCACACCGGACACACGCTGGGCGCTTGCGGCGCATTCGAGGCCTGGGCATCGTTGAACATGTTGCGCGATCGCCGTTTCGCCGCCACCTTGAACCTGAGCGATCCCGACCCGGACTGCGGTACCCTGGATCACATCGTCGACCGAGCACGAGAGATCGACGCGCAGTACGTGATGAGCAACAACTTCGCCTTCGGCGGCATCAACACCTCGCTGGTTCTGGCGGGCGCCGGATGAGCGCCGGCCCGTCGCCTCACTCTACGCCCGACTCTGCGCCCCACCCTACGCCCGACTCTGCGCCCCACCCTACGCCCGACTCTGCGCCGTCGGCGTCGGCGCGCCGCCACGACGTTATCGCGCAGCCGCAAGGTCCCGGCCTGCTCGAACTGGCGAGCAACGTCGTCGAGCGACGCCAAGCGCCACCGCCCGAGCGATTCCTGGCGGACTACGTGGCGCCGCGCCGCCCGGTCGTGCTGACCGACCTGACCGAGGGCTGGGGAGCGCGTCGCTGGTCGACCGCCTACCTGAGCCGGGTCGCCGGCACACGGCAGGTCCCGGTGTACGACAGCCGCCCGGCCCGGGAGCGCGCTCATCAGCACGCCGCGGCCCGCACGTTGCCGCTGGGCGAGTTCCTCGAGCGGCTGGACGCGGGCGAGAAGGAGCTGCGCATGTTCTTCTACAACCTGCTGGCGCATGCCCCGGAACTGACCACCGACATCGACTGGCCACGAACCGGGCTGCCGCTGTTCCGCCGGCTGCCGGTGCTGTTCATCGGCGGCCGCGGCGCACGGGTGCAGATGCATTTCGACGTCGACCTGGCCGAGAACCTGCTGTGCCACTTCGGCGGCGCGAAGCGGGTACTGCTGTTCCCGCCCGAGCAATCGGGGTTCATGTACCGGGTTCCGTATTCGTTCTCCAGCCTGTTCGCGGTCGACTTCGAGCACCCCGACCTGCAGCGTTTCCCGGGTCTTGCACAGCTGGACGGGCAGCTTGCCCACCTGCAGCACGGTGATGTGCTCTACCTGCCCACCGGCTGGTGGCACTACGTGCTGTACGACGACATCGGCTTCTCGGTGTCGCTGCGCGCGTTTCCCAGCCACACCCGCATCATCGGCGCACTGCTCAAGAACGTGCTGTGGCTGCGCAACGTGGATGCCCTGGGGCGACGCACGTTCGGGCAGCGCTGGAACGACAGGAACGAGGCCGCGGCCATAGCACGGGTGAGCGAACGGCTGGCACGCTGAGCGCGTGGTCGGGCTCGGCGTCCGTCACCATGGCTTCGCCCCGATATGGCCGTGCCGAGCAACACGGCGCCGCACGGTACGTGCAATCATGGCGCCGACGCAACATCCCCGCTGCCGATCGGAGCGGCCTCGACGACACCCGGTTACCATGAGTTCAAGCGATACCGTGACCCACACGCGCCCGGTCGCACTGATCATCGGTGCCGGCGCCGGACTGTCAGCCTCGCTGGCCCGAGCGTTCGCGGTCGACCATCGCGTCGTTCTCGTCGCGCGGGACACCGGCGACATCGCGCCCTTGGTCGAGCAACTGGACGCCCTGGCAATCGACGCCGACGCCAGTGACGCGAATGCCGTCGACACGGTGTTCGCGCGCATCGATGAACTGGGCGCACCGCTCGGCGTCGCGATCTACAACCCCAGCGCCAGGGTTCGTGGTTCGATCGTCGACCTGGATCCTGCGCAGGTGGATCGCGCGTTCCGCGTCAGCGCCTTCGGTGCATTCCTGATGGCGCGTCTGGCCGCACGGCGCATGCTCGACCAAGGCTACGGCACGTTGCTGTTCACCGGCGCATCGGCAGGCGTCAAGGGGTACGCCAACTCCGTACCCTTCGCGATGGGCAAGTTCGCCCTGCGCGGGCTCTGCCAGTCGCTGGCCCGCGAGCTGCACCCCAAGGGCGTGCACGTCGGGCACGTCATCATCGACGGGCGCATTGCGAAGACGCGTGCGGATGACGGCACTGGCGGTTCCGATGCCGATGACGCGATGCTCGATCCGGACGCCATTGCCGACAGCTACCGGCAGCTCGCCGCGCAGCCGCGATCGAGCTGGGCCTGGGAAATCGAGCTCAGGCCCTGGACCGAGACATTCTGAGGCGAGGCGAGAACCATGCATCCCGACCGACCGCTTGAAGGCATGACCGCGCCGAGCACGGCCCACGATCTGTCCGCCGTCGTGAACCTTTCTCGCCATCCCCTTGACGAGCAAGCGTTTCGCGCCGGCTGCAAGCGCGCGCTCGATGAGAAAGGCGTGCTGGTCCTGCCCGCCTTTCTGGTCGACGAGGCGGTTCGCACGGTCCGGGACGAGGGCGAACGTCAGCAACACCTGGCCTACTACACGCAGGGGAATCACAACGTGTATCTCGCCCCTGCCGATCCGGAGCTTGGCGACGAGCACCCGCGCAACCGCCGGGTCGTCTCGTCCAAGGGGTGTATCCAGACCGATCAGATTCCGGCTGATTCCGCGCTGCGCACGCTCTACGAAAGCGAGGCATTCCGCCGATTTCTTTGCAGCGTGCTCGATGAACAGGCGCTGTACGGCTATGCGGACCCACTGTCGTCGATCAACCTGCACTACGCAGCCCGAGGTCAAGAGCTGGGCTGGCACTACGACAATTCCTCGTTCGCGATCACGCTGCTGATCCAGGGTCCCGAACGCGGTGGCGAGTTCGAGTACGCGCGCGACGTGCGGAACGCCGACGCCGGCGACATGGCGTACGAGCGCACCGGGCGCATTCTCGATGGTTGCGAGCCTGTGCAGCGCCTGGCCATGGACGAGGGTGCGCTCGTGCTGTTTCGCGGCCGCGATTCACTGCATCGGGTAACCCCCACCGAGGGCGATACGACCCGCATGCTCGTGGTGCTGGCCTACAACACCCGACCGGGCGTCTCGCTCTGCGAATCGGCGCGGATGACCTTTTTCGGACGACTCGGCTAGCCGTCGAGATCCACGGTGTCCCGCACCGCGAACCTTGCCGGAGCATCGGCCTCGACCGCATCGCGCAGCAGGTGCGCCGCCCCGCGCGCGAATACCTGCTGAGCAATCCGTGACCGGGTGCCGGCGCCCGACACCAGCTCGGCGATAGCGCGCCGCATGCAGCGCTCGGCCAGCGCGTGCACGCAGGCATCCAGGCCGTGCACCCGCTCGCCGCGCGCTCGCGCCGCGCGCTGCAGAGCAAGCATGCGCCCGTCGTAGAAGGTTTCGATGACATGGTTCCAGCCTGCGAACCAACCGCGCAGGGTTCGCTCGTAGCCGGCCGCATCCTGCAACTGCGGCACGCCGTCGCGGGTGATGCGCACGCGATCGTTCAGCAGCATGGCGCTCTCCAGCGCCATGAACACCCCGGGCGACAACATCGGGTCGACGAAGCCGAAGGCATCGCCGGTCGCCGCCCAGCCGGGGCCGTGCGCGCGCTCGCCGATCAGCTGGTAGTGCTCGTAGCGCAACGCGCGGCTGCAACGCCTCGCATCGGCCGATACCGCCGCTAGCAAGGGCTCTTCGCGCATGGCCTGCGCCAGCAGGCTCTCGGCATCGCACCGATGCTTGCCGCCCGCCCGGTCGCCGCCCTGCTCCTCACCCTGCCGATCCTCCAGGCACGAGCGCGGCAGCACCACGCCGACCGAGACGCGATCGCCACCGTGCGCAGCGTCCTGCACCGGGATGCGCCACGACCAGCCCCGCTCCAGCACCGAGATCACGATCTGCCCCGGCGCGGCGTCATCGTGACGCATGCCGCTGAAGTGCGCAAAGCAGGCGATATCGTCGCGCGCGCTACGCGCGGCGGACAGTCCCAATCGCCGCGCGAACACGCGCGAGCGCCCGCTCGCATCCACCAGCAGCCCCGGATGACGGCTACCGTCACGCCCGGGCGCCAGGTCGAGCGCCGCCAGCGCCGCTGCATCGAGCGTCAGCTCCCGCGGCTGGCCATCCCGGCAGGTCCCGTCACGGGGCTCGCAGGCCAGCAGCCCGGCACGCCGTGCCACGAAATGCACCCCGAGCTGGCGCGCACGCTCGGCCAGGGTGTCGTCGAAGCGCGGCCGCGCCACGTTGCAGGCGTAGTCGGGGGCGCGCCGCCCCAGGGTGCGGAAACGGAAGTCGGCGCGCTCGCCACTGCCGTGCACCAGCAGCGCACCGGGCTTGCTCACGTTCATGGCGCGTACCCGCTCCTCGATACCCAGCGAGCGCAGGTGCGGCATGGCGGCTGGTACCAGCGACTCGCCGATCGTGAGTGGCGGCCGGCGCGCGCCCTCGAACACCGCGACCGGAACGCCACGTTGCGCCAGCCGGATCGCCAGCGCGCAGCCGGATGGTCCGCCGCCCACGATCGCCACGACCCGGTCCGCCGCTACGCCGGCAAGCCGGGCGCTCGCGCCGCGGCCGGCAGCAGCCGATCGGTGCGAACGGCGTGGTACCTCGGCATTCATCGCGGCGCGACCCGCACACGCGAGAGCGTCGGCAGCAGTGCAAAGCTCAGCAACAGCGAGGCGGCGCTGCCGATGAACACCGTTTGCGCGAAAAAGCGTGCCACCGCGATGCTGCTCGCCGCCAGCAGACCGAAAGAGAGCAGGCTGGTGGCGGCCGACAGCACGATCGCGGACCGGGTGCTGCGTTGCGCCTCGGGCCCGAGCTCGGCCAGGAAGATCGAGTGATCCATGCCCAGACCCAGCACCAGGAACAGACCCATGACGTGAAACAGCGTCAGCGGAATACCGAGCGCACCGAGCAGCGCCAGCGTGGTGAGGATCGCACCGACCGGCACCGCCATCAGCAGCAGCGACGACAGGCGCCGGTACACGAAGCCGAGCAGGCAGGCAAGCGCAAGCACGGCACCTGACAACAATACGAAGGCCGAGCGGCGTTGCGCTGCCAGGGCGGATTGCGTATCGGCGACCGCATCCACCAGCTCGACCTGCACGCCCGCCGGCAGCGCAATCTGCGCGATGCGCTCGCGCAGCAGCCGCGACAGCTCGGCATCCTGCACCTGCGGTCCGAGCAGAGCCAGCGCCGCCACGCCGTCCGGATCGCTCAGCAGCAGCGGCGGCAACGCCAGGCGCGTGTCGGCGAGCAGATCCTGCGCCTGCAACGGCGCCGCCTCGTCCTCGGCCAGCTCCCGACGGAGCACCTGCAGCAGCGCGTCCGGGTCAGGCTCGCCGATCTCGAACAGCACCCGCTCGATCGCGCCGCCGGAGGCAAGCATGTTCGCCGAGCGCTCGCGATCGGCGCGCATGCGCGCAGGCGAAGGTAGCCAGTCATCGATGGCGCTCATCCCGACATCCGGCAGCGCCCCGCGCAGTGCACCCAGGGCCTGCCATATCTCATCGGACGAGCCGGCGGTGACCATCAGACGGCGTGCCACGTCCGGATCGTTCGCCAGCGCCGTGACCTGGCGCGATTGCTCGATCAGCGACGGCGACAGATCGATCAGGCGGCGCGGGTCGTCATCGGCCTGCAGCCGCAACAGCCCGAACGCCAGGGCCGCCAGCACCGGCACGATCAGCAGCAGCGAGCTTGCGCGACGCGAGCGCCGGCTCACCCCGGCCGCGGCGCCGTGCAGCCGCTCCCCGACACCGCTCAGCACCCGTACCACCGGTTCGACCCAGCCGGCGTGCCAGCGCAGCCGCGAGCCGCCCAGCACCGGCAACAGCGCAAGCACCGTCAGCCAGGCACCGAACAGGCCGCCCACCGAGAACAGCGCCACCCGTGCAAGCTGCGGCACCGACGACAGTGCCAGGGCTGCATAGCCGACCGAACTGGTCAACAGGCCCAAGCTCAGCGCGCGCACCAGGGGTGCGGGCAACGGCGCCCGCCTTGCGCGCCCGCCGGACGCCTCCGGCGCGCAAGGCGCGGGCTGCGCCGCGCGGTGGGCGAAGCCGTGCACGCTGTAGTCGATCACGATGCCGATCAGGCTGGCGCCGAACACCAGCGTGAGCACGTGCATCGAGCCGTGCACCAGCAGCACCAGCACGGTGCCGCTGGCAGCCCCGACCGCGATCGACAACGCCGGCAGCAGCAACGGCGAGAACGACCGGAATACCGGCAGCATCAGCAGCAGCAGGCCCAGCAACGAACCGACCGAGATGCGATCGATATCGTCGCGCGACCGGTCCGCCGCCTCGGCGGCGAAGAAGGGCACACCCGAGCGCAGCACCTGTACCTGCGGAAATGCCTTGCCGATCTGCTGCAATGCGTTCTGCAACCGCTGCACTGCCGCGCGATCGTGAACGCCGACGATGCGCGCCTCGATCAGCCGGTGCCGCGCCTCGCCCACCGCTGCCGATGCCGGCAGCCGCTCCTCCAGCCAGGCACCCAGCAGGTTGAGCGGATCGCTTTGCACCGGCAGCGGCTGCAGTGCCAGGTCGGGCGAATACAGCGCCTCGATCGCCCGCTCGACGATGGCATCGTCCGACAAGGGGCGTTCGCCACCGTAGGCCTGCGGCAGCAACGAGAAGCGGTGCGGCGCGAGCCGTTCGATCAAGCGCGCCTCGCGTTGCTCACTGCGCGTGCGCGGCACGTCGGGCATTTCGTCGAGCGCGGTCTCGAGCGCAGCCTGCGCAGGCGCCAGACCCTGCGCAGCGTCCGGCCCCGGTGCTCGCAGCACGATCCGCACGGTGGACGAGGCGATCCGCTCGGCACTCTCGGCGAGCGCCCGTGCCGCCCCGCCGCGATCGCTGGTCGGTGCCAGATCCGCCAGGCGGGTGTCCAGTTCCACCCCCCGCCAAGCCAGCGTGGCACCGATGCCCAGCACCAGCGCCATCCAGATCCACCAGACACGGATTGCCGGCATCAGTCCCGCCCGGTGCGCACGTTCTCCAGCCAGCGCCCGGGTCGCGACAACGCATCGCAGGCCGCTTGCGCCAGCCTGCGGTCGGCGCCGTCGCGCCGGTTCGTCTGCCCCGGCGCCCGCTTGCCGAGCAGCCCGCGCGTGCAGACCTGCACCGCGGCTGCGTCGGCGTCATGGTCCAGGCGAACGAAACCGTCCAGCTGCAGCTCGAGCGTGCTGGCGGACGCGCCGGCCCCCGCGTTCTGGACCTGGATGGTGGTACCGGTGGCGTCCCCCTGGATCAGGATGGCGTCCAGGCGCGCCGCCAACCGGGCGTCGCGCGGCACCAGCCTGACCGCAGGCGCCTCGCCGTCGCCCACCAGTTCGTGCGCGAAGTCACGCTGCAGCGCGTCGATGTCGCCAGCGAACAGCCCTTGCAGCAATCCCCCGACACGCCGTTCAGCCAATCCGTCCAGCGCGCGCGGCGACGCACGCCGATCGAGTGCCAGGTAGTTGCCGCCGCGCGCGTAGACGCGCGCGCTCGGCTGTGGCCGCTGAACCTGCCAGACCAGGCCACGCTTGCAATCCTGGAACAGTCGCCCGCTGCTTCGCAAGCGTCGCTCGCCCAGACTGCGGCTTTGGCGAACCTTCGCGCCGTAGCGACATGGCCAGCTGCCCTGCTGCGACATCCAGGCGTGCGGAGCTAGGGCACGCTGCAGGGCCACGGCGGTATCCGTCTGCGCGACCGCCAGGCCTGGAAACCCGAACGGCAAGCCGAGCGCCAATCCGATCGCCAGCGCGCGTACCGACGCCGGAAATGTCCGGGACTGCGAGCGGCGCGGTGGCGCGGGAAACGATCTCGATGCCGGCGCTGCCGCTGGCTGCACGGCGCGAGCGTTGAAAGCGGCACGAAGCCTGTGCCCGTTCATGCCGTTTCGGCCAGCACCTGAGCCAGCACTGCATCCACGTCCCCGACCGTGCGCACGTCCCGGAAACGCTCGGCGCCGATCTGCCGGCCGCTCAGGCGGCGCAACTCGATCACCAGGTTCACCGCATCGATGCTGTCGATGTCCAGGTCCTCGTACAGGCGAGCTTGGGGCACGATGCGCTCGGCCGGCAATTCGAACAGGCGCAGCATGGCCTCGAGCAGTGCCGCCTGACGTTGCTCCGGGCTCATGGGCGCATACCGTTCGGCAGTCCGTTGGTCGTACACGCAGGCGGCCCGACGAGATCACCCGGGCCGTGCGACGTTGCGCTCCGGAGCGGCCCCGACGGGCCCTGCGGGTTCGCAAAGTGAATCACTCGCTGCGTGTACCAGTCGCGCAGGCCGGCCGTGACGCGGCGGGCGAGCAGGGTCACGGGCACGTGCGCATCGAGCGAGACGCGCGCGTGTTCCACCACATCGATGGGCGCGTGCACCCGCACGCGGATGCGCGACACGGGCCGCGGTACCGCGTACCAGGGGTCGCCCTTCTGCAGGGCGCGTGGCGAGAAATCGATGGTGACCGGCGTCAGCGGGATGCCGGCGGCGATCGCCACGTGCGCCGCCCCGCGCTTGAAGTGCAGCGAGCTGTCGCAGCGATTGCGTGTGCCTTCCGGGAATACCAGCAGGCTGCGCCCGCCTTTCAGCACCTGCGCGGCGTCCTCGATCAGGGAGTCCGAATCGTTGGCCAGGTAGCCCGCCGAACGTGCCAGCCAGGAGGTGAACGGATTGTCCAGCAACCCGCGCTTGACGATGCAGCACAGCCCCGGGCTGTAACCGAGAATGAACAGCGCATCGATCAAGGAGGGGTGATTGGCGACGATCAGCCGACCCGGCAAGCGCAATCGCTCGGCGTGCTCGACGCGATAGCGCATCAAGCCGAACGCCTGCATCATGTCGATGAAGAAGCGCGCCAGCCGGCGAATGGCCACCTGCACCCAGCCGCTCTTGCGGGCCTGCGACACGCCCGGCATGGGCCGCACAACCAGCAGGAGCAACGCCGTCATGAGCAGCGTACCGAGCCCGAACACCGTGAAGCACACACCGGCCGCAACGATTCGCCAGGCGTAGTGGAGCGAGCCCGTCGGAGCGGGTAGCGCATCGGACGATGCGTTCGCCGGGCGGGATCGATTCACAAGTCTGGATCAGTTCACAGTAGGGACTGCGGCTAGTCGCTGCCGCCGGGCTCGATGCTAACATTCGGCCCCATGAGCGCACTGAACCGAGCGATCGTTCCGGCACCCTTCGTGCCATGAGCGACCAGACCCCATTCCAGCACGAGGTCGCCACGCTCATCGTGGAGACGCTGAACCTGGAGGACGTCGAACCGGCCGCCATCACCCCGCTCGAAGGCCTGTTCGACGGCGAGCTGGCGCTCGACTCGGTCGATGCGCTGGAGCTGGCGCTGGCGGTGTCGCAGCGCTACGGCGTGCAGCTGAAGGCCGAGGAGCAGAGCACCCGCGAGGCGTTCTCGACCCTGGCGAGCCTGTCGCAGTTCATCGCCTCGCACCGTGACACCGTCGCGCCGGACGCCGCTGCCGCCGGCTGACGTGGCTCGCCGGTCGCCGAACGGCTCGCCCACGTCCGATCCCGGCTCCCCGGTGCCGGCAGACCGCGGGCACTCGGACGAGGGGCCTGCGCTCGTGCCGCTGTTCGAGCGCGCCGCCGACGACGTGGTGCTGATGGAGGCGGCCGGACCGGTCTCGCGGCGGCGGATCGAGCAGCGCGTCAACCGGCTGGCCGCCCGACTGAGCGAACTTCAGCCGCAGGCCCGCTACGCGCTCAACCTGTGCGACGACCGCCGGCATTTCATCACCGCCTTCGCCGCCGTGATCGCCAGCGGTTGCACCAACCTGCTGCCGCCGAACCGGCAGCGCAGCACGGTCGCCGGGCTGGCCGAACGCTATCCGGGCGCCTTCATCGTGCACGACGGCAACGTGGCCGGCCTGGAACTGCCCTGCGCCGCGATCGATGTGCGCCCCGCAGCGAACGAACGGGCGCCCGGGACCGACGTGGCCGCAGCGGGCGAGCCCCGGGACGCGGCGAGCCGCGCCGCCGATGTACGTCCCGCCGCCCCGCGCGATGCGCTGGCGGCCATCTCGTTCACCTCCGGCTCCACCGGTGTGCCGGGCGCCAACCTCAAGACCTGGGGGGCGCTGATCGACGGCACCGCGATCAATGCGCGCGCCATGCTCGAAGAGCCGCGCCCCGGGGAACCGGGCTTGACCTTGCTCGCCACGGTACCGCCGCAGCACATGTACGGGCTGGAGCTGAGCGTGCTGCTGCCGATGCGCGCGCCGGTCTGCGTCGCGAGCGGCCAACCGCTCTACCCGGCCGACGTGAGCGCCGCCCTGTTGCATTGCCCGGCGCCGCGCGGCCTGGTCAGTACCCCGGCGCACCTGCGCGCCCTGCTCGCCTCCGGCGTGTCGCTGCCGCCGGTGGCGCGCGTCTTCTCGGCCACCGCCCCGCTCGCCGAGGAACTCGCGCAACGCTGCGAAGCCGCCTTCGGCGCCACGCTGATCGAGATCTACGGCTGCAGCGAGGTCGGCTCGGTGGCGCGCCGGCGCAGCGCGCGCGAGCAGGTCTGGCAGGTGTTCGACGGACTGTCACTCGCCCCGATGCCCACCCCGCAGGCGGGCGGCATCTCCTACCGCGTCATGGCTCCGCATCTGAACGCCGCTCCCGAATTGCAGGATGCACTCGACATCGTCGCCCCCGGCCGTTTCCGGCTGGCCGGCCGGCAAGGCGATCTGCTGAACATCGCCGGCAAGCGCGGCTCGCTGAGCGAAATCACCCGTCGGCTGCTGCAGGCACCCGATGTGATCGATGCGGTGGTCTTCCAGATCGAACAGGGCCGACTGATAGGCATCGTGGTTGCACCGGACGGGCGGCGCGATCGTATTCTCGCCGCCCTGCGCGCCCATCTGGACCCGGTCTTCCTGCCGCGCCCGCTGCTGTTCACCGAGCGACTGCCGCGCCAGCCGTCCAGCAAGCTGGTCGCCTCGGACCTGCAGGCGCTGTACGCCCGTCTGATGGGCGAACGGACGCGGGCGCAACGGCAGGGGCCGGCAGGGTAGCGTCGGCAGCGCCTGGCGACGACCCTCTGTCACACCCGTCGAACGCGTCACACTTCGCTCCACGACGCTGTCGTGAACGGGAGAACCCCTCTGGCGAGTTCGGACGCAGGGTTGGCTAGTGCCGCGGAGACCGGTGCTCCGACGGTTGATAGGGTGAGCGTGTCCACGTAGCCTCCAGCTGGAACACCCATGAAGCTCATCATCGTCGAAGCTGCCTTCCCCGATGCCGACCGCGCCGCCGCCCTCTTCCAGGCGCAGGCGAAGACAGTGCGCGCCATGGAAGGCTGCCATGGCTACGCGCTCCATCGCGCAGAAGAGGCGCCCGGAACCATCGTCATCATTCAGCGCTGGAGCTCCGTGGAAGCCTTCGACGCCTACCGCGCGAGCTCGACCTTCGAGACCCTCGGCAAAGAGCTCAAACCGTTGATGACGGCACCGCCCGTCACGACCATCGCCAACGTTCACAGCTGATGTCCGGGTCGGTCCTGCCTCCCGTCGCGCATCCACCCGACCCGAGCGAGGCGCCGGCCTACTGCGTTCACCGCACCTTCGAGCCACGCTCGCCGTCCACCATCGTCTTCCCCAGGCACTACCTGCTCTACGCCATCGAGGGCGCGATCGAGATCCGCACCGCCGAGCGTCGCTGGACACTGCCTCCGAGCTTCGCGGCCTGGCTTCCCGCCACGACGCCGCTGACCTTCACGATCGAGCGGCGCATGACGTCGTGCTCGGTGCTGTTCCGGCCCGATTTCGTCGCCTCGCTCGAGGACCTCGCGCCACCTGCCTCGACGGTCGTGTTCACGATCGATGCACTCGCTCGGGAGATGATCGGGTACTGCCGGCGCTGGGGTTCCGACGCGCGGTTCGACGCGACGGCCCGGGCCTTCTTCGAGTCCCTGCTGCGCGTCGCGGTGGAGCTTGCCCGGGTGCCGGTCGATGCGTGGCGGCCCGTGGCGCGTGATGAGCGCCTGGTCCGCGCGATCAATTTCACCGAGCCGAACCTGGCGCGCGAACTCACCCTCGGCGAAGTGGCCGAAGCCGCCCACATCTCGGGGCGTACCCTCGTGCGTCGCTACCAGGAGGAGGTGGGCATGACCTGGGCACAGTCGCTACGCCGGGCGCGGATGATCCGCGCAATCGAGCTGCTCGGGGACGTCTACAAGCCCGTCACGAATGTGGCGTTGGCCGCGGGTTACGCCTCGCTGAGCTCGTTCGAGCGAGCGTTCCGGGATTTCTCCGGCCATTCCCCATCCGAGTTCCGACGTCGGCGCGCGCCGGCCTTCGGGCCGCCGGGCCCCGCTACCGTCCCGAACGGACCTTCGCCCGGGTGAGCGCGGCTCCCATCCGGCCGTGGACCGTGCTCGTCACGGGCGCTACCGCCCACCTCGCCGCGTTCACGAACCCCGCCTCGTCGCGCACGGCAACCCGGTTGTCGGCGGACTTGCCATTCCCTCACATTCACCAGGACCCGTTCTCATGATCAAGCGAATCACACTGGTTGCTTCCCTGTTCGCCGCAAGCGCCGCGTACGCCGAGGACACGACCTTGGGCGCCGACGGGCTCGATGCCGTGATGACCGGCAACACCGTCTACATCGACGTGCCCGCGGGCGGCCCGATGGGTGACGGCGGCGAGATGCCTCTGTTCTACGCCCCGGACGGCGCGGTGCATGCCCGGCTGCCCACCGGGGTAGCGATGGTCGGTACGTACGCCATCGAGGGCGATCGCTACTGCGTCGACTGGGATCCGGCACCGAAGAACTCGTGCACCTCGATCGTGCGCGCCGGCACCGGCGGCTTGGCACTTGTCGACCCGGACAAGGGGGACACGCGTGGCACGATCACGCGCGTGGTGCCGGGCAACGTCGAGTCCCTGGGCTCCTGACCGGGCGCGACGAGTCGCGATGGGCTGCATACCGACGTTGCCAGACCGGAACCGGATCGCGAACAGACGGTTCGACAACAGCGGCGAATCCGGTGCCGCAGGGAGCCCGGGTTCCGGAGCGCAAGCCCCCGGTTCACCGGCCGGCAATGCCGAACTTGCCGGGCTCGATCAGGTTGCCAGCGGGTTCCACGGCTTCGAAGAGGGCGCAGGCTTCGAGGATGACGGTGGGCTCTCGATCGTCTTCGACTTCGAGCAAGACGACTTCGGCTCGGATTGCTTCGGTGAAACCGACGACACGACGGCTGCGGGCGTCCCCTACGGTCAGTACGTCAACTTCCCGGACCGCGATACCATGATCCTGTCGGCCAAGCCGAACATCGGCGGGTTCACGATGGAGCTCAAGCGGCAGTAGGCTGCTCGGATGGCAATGCGCTCGGACGAGCTGAAGGTGCTACCCATGATCTTTCCACGTCAACCCGTGAAACTGCAGGACTGTCGCGAGCACGGCCCGGACAGCGGCGCCGAACTGTTCATCGTGGAGGGGGATTCGGCCGCCTCGAACGTCGTCATCGCGCGCAACGATCGGTGGCAGGCCGTGCTGCCGATGCAAGGCAAGCCGATGAATGCGCTCAAGGCGAGCGAGTCACGTGTCGAGGCCAACGAGCTGTTCCGGGAACTGCGACGGGCGATCGGTACGGGTGTCGGCGATGATTTCGTGGAGGCAGCATTGCGCTACCAGCGTGTGGTGCTGCTGTTCGACCCGGATGCCGACGGTATCCACTGCGGCGCCTTGCTGCTGATGTACTTCCATCGCTTCATGCCGGCGATGTTCGAAAACGAACGCCTGCATCAGGTCCGCGCGCCGCTGTTTCGCATCCGCTGCGAGCGGCTGGCCGAACCTGCCTATGCCGACTCTCCGGGCCACCGCGCGCACATCGTCGCGGAACTGCAGTCCCACGGGGCGGAGTACGAGATTCAGCATTTCCGCGGACTGGCCTCGCTGGACGAGCCCCTGCTGCGGACGCGTTGCCTGGATCCGGCTACCCGACGCGCAGAGGTCGTCACGCGTGCCCATGCCGAACAGGCCATGCGAGTGTTCTCGGCATCTCGTCACGGCGGTTGATGACCGAGGCTCACACGCCGTGTGGAGCGGATCCGCGCACACCGGCAAAAACCGCCCCCACGCAACCAAACCCTCCACCCACCATCACACTGCCGACCAGCCTCACGCCTGCGACCGCCATGAACCCCGTCAAACGCCGTCTGATCGCCGCCCTGCTGTCCACCACCGCCACGCTCTCCACCGCGCTTGCCGCCGATACCACGGTGCTGGCCGGCGGCTGCTTCTGGTGCATGGAGAAGGACTTCGAGGCGCTGGAAGGCGTCAGCGACGTGGTGTCGGGCTTCACCGGCGGCACCGCCGAGAACCCCACCTACGGCGGTGACCACGCCGGGCACTACGAGGCGGTGCAGATCACCTACGACCCGGACGTGGTCAGCTATCAGGACCTGCTCGATCACTTCTGGGTGAACATCGACCCCTTCGATGCTCGCGGCCAGTTCTGCGACAAGGGGCCGAGCTACCTGAGTGCGGTGTTCGTGGCCGATGATGAGCAGCGTGCGCTGGCCGAAGCGAGCAAGCAGCAGGTTGCCGAGCGCTTCCCGGACCGGACGGTGGTGACGCCGATCCTGCCGGCGGCGGAGTTCTTCCCGATCAAGGGCGATGAAATCCATCACCAGGACTTCTACAAGAAAAGCCCGGTGCGCTACAAGGCCTACCGCTGGGGCTGCGGTCGCGACCAGCGGCTGAAGCAGATCTGGGGTGACGACGCGACGGTGTAGCGGGCAGCGCCCGCCGCTCAGGCCGCCGCCGCCACCAGATCCGGCAGCCCGAGCTCGTCCAGCCCTTGCAAGGCGGCCGGGAAGCGCGGCAGCATGCGTTCGGCCAGCTCGTCCAGCCGTGCCAGCCGGGCGCCGAACGCGCTGCCCAGCTGATCCGGATCGACCGGCATGGCCAGCGATGCGTTCAGTTCACGCATCAGCGGCATGGCGGCGTGGTCGGCGAAGCGCCCGGCCGGCGCCATCGTCGGGCAGGTGGCGGCCGCGGCGCGAAATGCCGCCTGGATGTCGCGGTGCCGCGCACGGGCACCGGCCAGCGCCTGGCCGTGCCGTGCCAGCAGGGCGGTGTCGGTGAAGGCGGCATTGGCGTGCAGGAAGCCCAGCACGCTCCAGTAGTAGGCGTAGTCCCACACCGTCTTCAGCGTCATCAGCCCGAAGTGCCCGAAGCCTGCGTACTGGCCTTCGTACAGTGCCAGCGTGCTGGCATGGATCGCCGCCAGCGAGTGTTCGTGAGACAGGCGGCGCGCGCGCACGTCCTCGCCGGCACGGGCACGCTTGATCAGATCGGTGACGAAGGTGTTGCCGTAGGCGATGAAGTCCAGTCCGGGCGAATAGAACGGGTCGACGAACTGCCCGGCCTCGCCCACCAGCGCCCAGTCGCCCGGGTCGCGACGCGTGGAGAACACCCGCTCGCTGGAATAGCTGTACGAGCGGAAGCGGTGGAAGTCCATGGCCTGCTCGCCGATGCGTTCGCGGCACTGCGGTTGATGGCGGGCCAGCCATTCCAGCGCCCGATCATGGGTGTGCAGTTCACGCAGCGGGTGGCGCTTCGCGTCGGCCACGATACCGACGCTGGTGCTGCCGGAGGCCAGCGGGATCAGCCACACCCAGTAGCCCTCGCCCATCAGATGATTGGTGCTCAGCCAGCGCTTGTCGCCGGGCACCCGCGCCTGCCAGTCGGCGTCGTCGCTCCAGTCATCGATGCGGATGCGCTCATCGATCCGGAACCAGGCGGCGTTGCCGTCCAGGGTGCTGCGGCGCGTCAGGCCGAAGCGCTTTCGCAACAGCCCGCGTCGCCCGGAAGCATCGACCACCTGACCGGCCTGCACACGGCAACGCTCGCCCCGGCAGCGGTAGCGAACCGTGGCACCGCCATCGGTGTCGAAGTCGACCCCGGTGACATCCGCCTGCTCGATCACCGTCACCCCGTCGGCGACGAGGCAGGCGTGCAGATGGTTCTCCAGCCGGCCGCGGTCCATCTGCCAGGCCGACACCGCCAGCGGCCGGCTGGCACCGAGCTCGTCCGCCTGCGCGATGTCGTGTCCGCCGCCGAAGAAGCAGCGCAGCCCGAACTTCTTCAGGTGCTGCTGGTCCAGATGCTCGCGCAGCCCGAGCGTATCGGCCAGGTAGCCGGCGCCGATTTCCACCGAGGACTCACCCACCTTGAAGGCGGCTTCGGGTACCGGGTGACGCCCGGCGTCCAGCACCACCACGTCCAGATCCGGCACGTCGCGGGCGAGCTGACGCGCCAGCGCCAGACCGGCCAGACCGCCGCCGAGAATCGCAAGATCGTGCTTCATGCCGTGACGTGCTCCATGTCGTGGGGGACGGACAATGCAACCCGCAGCGCGCTGCCGGCACCGACCGGCAGGCACAGCTCGAGCTCACGCCTTCGCGCCAGGGCCTCGATCAGCGGCCAGCCTTGCGTTGTCGCGGGCAGCGTGGTGGAAATCTCGTCGGCCGATGCCGTGCGCGCCGCATCCGGGTCATCGAAGGCATCGACCGACGCCTGCAACGTGCCGAACCGGACACCGCGGGCGGCGGCACCGTCGAGTTCGGCACCGTCCGGCGCCGCACCGGCCATCAGCAACGCACACCCGGCCAGCGCACCCGCGCCGTGCACATCCGACAGCGGCGCCGGCACCGGCACGTCGGTGCACACCAGCAGCACCGGCGCGCTCTGCGAGACCGACAGCACCAGCGCTTCGAGCAGCGCCAGCGCGAAGCTGGCCTCGAAGGCGGCGACGAAGCTGCCCGGGTGCCGGTTGCCGGTGATGATCGACAGGCTGCCACCGGGCGCGTTGTGCACGCTGTTCTGGAAACGCAGTGGCGAGAGCAGCTTCTGCTCGCCGGCCAGGGTGCGGCACATGTAGTCGGTGATGGCGCTGTCACCGATGGTGGAAGTGAACACCGGCACCACCTCGGACGGATCGATGCCGGCCATGGCGCAGGCCTGGGTCGCCACCTCCACACCGAGGCGGGCGGCATCCGGCAGACGGCGAAGCTCGCGCGGCGGCACCAGCGCCGGCCGCGGCGCCACCGCGGTGAGCGAAGGATCCGCCTGCACCGGCTCGCACAACGCCTGGAACGAGACGAACCCGTTGGCGTACAACCCGGCCCCGAGCACGTCCGCCCTCACGCGTCCGCTCCGCCGCGGGCGAACACCAGCGAGCAATTGTTGCCGCCGAAACCGAACGAGTTGCTCATGGCGTAGTCGCCGTGCAGCGTCGTCGCACCGGTCAGAATCGGAAAGGCCAACCCCGACTCCAGCTCCTCGAGATTCAGGGTGCCCGGCGCACGCCGCGCGAGCAGCGCCTCCATCACCGTGACCGCGCCGACCGCACCGGCCGCGCCGAGCGTGTGCCCGGTGTAACCCTTGGTCGACGAGGCCGGCACGGGGTCGGTGAACACCTGCGCCAGGGCGGTGGCCTCGACCGCATCGTTGGCGGGCGTGGCCGTGCCGTGCAGGTTGACGTATCCGATGGATGCCGGCTGCAGGCCGGCACCGTCCAGCGCTGCCCGCATCGCCTGTGCGGCGCCCCGCCCTTCCGGGTGCGGCTGCGCCATGTGCCAAGCGTCCGAGGTCTCGCCGGCACCCACCAGCTGCATCTCCCCCGGCGCATCCTCGCTGCGGCGCAGCAACGCAAAGCCTGCCGCCTCACCGATCGAGATGCCGTCCCGCCCGGCATCGAACGGCCGGCACGGCCGGGTCGATACCAGCTCCAGCGAGGCGAAGCCGTGCAGGATGCTCAGGCACAGCGAGTCGACGCCGCCGACCACCACGGCATCGACCACGCCGGCGGCCAGCCAGCGCGCGCCGGCGGCGAACACCTTGCCCGACGAGGAACAGGCGGTGGACAGGCTCATGCACGGCCCGCCCAGGCCCAGCCGCGCGGCGGTGTAGTGCGCCACGCTGTGCGGGTTGTGCACGCGCGGCTGCCGGAACGGCGCGACGATGTGCTCGTCCCGCAGCGCCGCATAGGCCGACTCGGTGCGGCCGATCGAGGCGGTGCTGGTGCCGATCAGCACGCCGACGCGGTGCGCGCCGACCGTCCGCGCCGCCTCGTGCACCCGTTGCGTGAACCCGTCGAGGCCCAGCGCCAGATCGGCCAACCGGTTGTTGCGGCTGTCCAGCGCGACGAGGTCGGCGGGCAGGCGGTGACCGTCGACCGCCTCGACCCGGCCGATCCAGGTGTCCAGCCCCGATTCCGGGTAGTCGTTGCGGGTCAGCCCGCCGCGCTCGGCGGCGAACGCGGCCCGATGCGCCGCCCGTCCGGCACCCAGCGCCGAGGCCAGCGTCCATGCCGTCACGCTCACCGGCGCCTGCCCGGCTCGGTTCCCGGGTACCTCGGATCGGCTCACGACGGGGGTCGCTGGGTTCGAACGGTCGGGCATCCGGTGTTCTCGCGCGGCATAACGGGCCTAAGCTACTACGCCGAACATCCACGCACGGCTCTGCGACCCGATGATGACAGACAGCGAAACGGCGGCGAACCCCGCCGCGAGCAACACCGCCCAGGGCCACGCCGCCCGGGCGGGCGCTCCCGGCCGGGTGCTGGTCACCGGCTCCAGCCGCGGCATCGGCCGCGCCATCGCGCGGGCGCTGGCCGCCGACGGGCACCCGGTCACCGTGCACTGCGTCGGTCGCCGCGAGGCCGCCGACGCGGTGGTCGCCGAGATCATCGGCGCCGGCGGCACCGCCCATGCGGTGCAGTTCGACATCGCCGACCGTGATGCCACCCGCCAGGTACTGGAAGCCGAGATCGAGGCGCACGGTGCGCCGTATGCGGTGGTGTGCAATGCCGGCATGACCTGCGACGGCATCTTCCCGATGCTCACCGGCGAGGAATGGGACCGGGTGGTGCACACCCACCTGGACGGCTTCTACAACGTGCTGCACCCGTTGACCATGCCGATGATAAAGCGCCGCAAGCCGGGCCGCATCGTCACCATCGCCTCGGTATCCGGCCTGATCGGCAACCGCGGTCAGACCAATTACAGCGCCGCCAAGGCCGGGTTGATCGGCGCCAGCAAGGCGCTGGCCACCGAGCTGGCGTCGCGCCGCATCACGGTGAACTGCGTCGCACCCGGCCTGATCGATACCGACATGACCGAGGGGTTGGACACCGAGGGCATGCTGGCGGCCATCCCGGCCGGGCGCGCCGGTACGCCCGCGGAAGTGGCGGCGGTGGTGCGCTTCCTGGTGAGCGATGCGGCCAGCTATGTGACCCGGCAGGTGATCGCCGTCAACGGCGGGCTGTGCTGAAGCGACCGGTGGCGCATTGCCACGCCGTGACCATGGACGCGTTGCTGCCGGGCAGCCACGATGCGCAGCACGAGAACGCCCTGATCGCCTCGCTGCTGGACGGTGCCGAACGGCAACGCGCCGAGCGTTTCCTGCGCCCGGGAGACGGTCGGCGCTGGTCACGCGTGCGGGCGCGGCTGCGCCAGCTGCTGGGCCAGCATTGCGGCGTGGCTCCGGCCACGCTGCGTTTCGGGTACGGCTCGCACGGCAAACCGTTCCTGGTCCTTCCGGCCCGACAACCGGTCTGCCGATTCAACGTCTCGCACGCCCACGGGCGCGCCTTGATCGTGCTGGGTGAACAGGGCGAACTGGGCGTGGACATCGAACGCATCGAGGGCCGCCGCGATACCGCCGGCCTGGTCGGCAGCGTGCTGGACGAGGCGGAAAGCGGCGAGTTCGCCGAGCTGCCCGCAGCGGCACGCGATGCCGGCTTCATTCGCGCCTGGGTGCGCAAGGAGGCGGTGCTCAAGGCGCTGGGCAGCGGCATCGGGTTCGGACTGCGGCGCGTGCACGTCGGGCTCGGGGCCCAGCCCGCACTGCGCATCGACGGGCAGGCCGCACCGACGTGGCGGCTGCTGGATCTGCTCGCACCGGAC
>JAUKWC010034501.1:0-57713 GCA_032356245.1 Endocladia muricata
GTCGTATAGGGTGAGGACACCGTGGGATCCATATACTTCGGCTGGTGGGGATATCCCGACCATATGTAAATGCTACTAGATCTCTCGAGCGTTGCATCTATATAGAGCTGCAGTACTTCGCACGCTCCCTTCGAGGATAGGCCACGCCCTGCTAAGGGACGATTCCCTGACATTATGAGACTGATGAGGATTAGAACAAGAGAAGTATCAAGATCGAGATTCAAGATGCCCCAATTGTTCAAGTTCAACAAGCCTGAGCGCTGCACCGGTAGAAGGGACCACCTGGCCGTAGATACATAGCTATTAGAGATGGGGCAGTACCTTACAATGATGCAAATAAGCAATATGGACATGCCCATCGGTAATGATGTCAAAGTGACGTTTGTGGTATCACTTTTAAGGGAGACTGCATCAAACCGGTCGTGCTTCAAGCCGAGATCTTATGAAGCGCCCTTGACTTTTGACAGTTTCGCAGCAGCTGTGAAGACCAAATTCATACCGCAAGATAGCGCAAGAAGAGTAAGCGACAAAATACGCAAGCTGGTCTAGCGCAAATATGTCTCTACCCATCCGTCCGAGGTTGGCAATATTAGCCTAGCTACCAGAGGATTGTCGGAAGATGAAACGCTGAACAGATTCGTCTCTAGTCTGAAACCACAGATCGAGCTTGAATTGCTCAAGAGTGGGCCAATTACACAGGATAAGGTTGCCAGAATAGCACTAAACGTTGACAGTGCTCTATTTGGATGCGGCATGTACTCATCAAGGATATACGATCACAATGGGGCTCTATCGGGCTGTCCCCAACCTATAGAAATTGCCAATATCGAAAGCCGACTGGCAATCGATAAGCAAAGAGCCAATGATTTGAAGAACACTGCCTATTTCACATTTCACAAGGTTCGCCGTTACCGCCTCAAGCAGAAGCGGAAGGCCATTCGGGGTGGAAGAAAAGTAAATACAGTATCAATAAAGTCGATGCTCGAGGAGTTGTCCCCGATCCTAGTTTGAGAAACTAGCAGGTCCAGCAAATATGAACGAGTGCACTCAGGTTGGACCTCAGAAGAGAGTCAAAGAGGCGGTTGTAAATGAACTGAAGCGGGTCGGCCATGAGATGAATGAGTTAAAATTGCAAGCGAGGGAAGGATGAGATGGCTCAACGATATTGTCTCTAGACCCCGGTACAACTCATGCAGAAGAACGGTCAGAAGGGAATGGTGATCGTACAGATGTTGCGGAGAATAATTCTTCGATTCGAGGTCATATTAACTTCACCCTCATGAATCATATTTGTGTCCGAGACTTTCTGGTTTTGAATGGGGAGGTCAGTGGAACTGAAGCCAGAGTTCGCGAGTATGAGGGTTGTAATACGAACCTAGTGTCTCACGAATTTATTGGGAGACATCAAGGGTTGTTTGGCACTGTCAATAAGAAGTTTGTCGTCCGCCACTCTACCAAGAAAACCAAGGAAGAAGCCTCCTAAGTACGTCTCAACTGAAAACGTTGTATCGGATCCCATTCATATACATCGAATGGGGCCATCGCGAGTTGCTGATACGATGTTTTGTTGGGAATGCCGTGGCATGTTGACCATAACCGTGACACAGACTACGCCAGCCGAGTTGTGAAGGTATGAGGAAAGGGTATAACTCTGGAGAGCATCTCATTGTGTAGCGAAGAGATTGAAGTCACAGACCTCGGTGTCAACAAGTTCAGACACCTACTGAGACGCAGAGAGCCAAAGGATTCCTTGGAGGTACTTCACCTAGTGGAGGCAAACAATGAAGAAGCTGTAGGGTGTAATGAGGGCAAGAAGATTACGTATCAAAGGGATGATACAAAAGTGAAGAAGATCCTGCTCAAGTATAACGAGGTATTCCAAGTTGAGGTACCCGAAGGTTTACCGCCGCCGAGGCGTGTCCACCACGAGATCGAAGTCAACGAGAATGCGAAGCCACCACTCCGACTCCTATTCCAGCTTTCACCTGCTAAGTTGAAAGCTGCGAAAGTTTACGTGAAGGAGATGCTGAAGAAAAGGAAGAGTAGACCGAGTGAATCTCCCTACGGTGCTGCGTTATTCTTCGTCAAGGACAAAGACAAACCATTGCGAGATGTTGTTGATTGTCGAGGACTCATTCCAATCACGAAAAGAAATAACTCATCTGTGCGAAGATCAGATGAAATGTTGGATCGATTTGGGAAAGCAAAGGTCTTTTTCAAACTAGATGTGAAGACCCCTTTCATCAGATCCAAGTTGAACTACGAGATATCGAGAAGATAGCATTTAACACGAAACACGGCCAGTTTGAATGTTTATTGATACCTATGGGGCTGTGCAATGCACCTCCTGCATTTGACTTATTTATGAACCGTGTCCTCCATAACTTTGTCGACGAGTTCCTAGTCGTTCACATGGATGACTTGCTCATGTTTAATGGGAATGAGCAGTACCATCTCAACCACGTCGAAACGGTACTGTCCCGACCCCAGGATCACGACCTCTACGTGTCGTCAAAGAAGTGTGAGTTTATGAAGTGGAAGATGAACGTTCTTGGTCTTATCGTCGGCAAAGAAGGAATTTGTGTCAACCTTGAGGAAGTCAAAGTGCTGAAAACATGGCCTCGGCCGCAAACCTTGCCTGGCCCCCGGGGTTTCCTGCGTTTGGCACGATTCTTTCGGCGGTATATCAAGGACCTCTCGGAAGTAGCGGCTCCGCTCAAGCCATGACCAAGAACGACCAGGGTATCCAGCGACGGAATAAAAAGTGTGACGACAATTTTGACTTATTCAAGATCTTAATCACAATGGCACCAATAGTAGTCTCGTCCGACTGGAACCAGCTGCCCCGTAGGCATATTGTCGCGTCTCAGTTAGCGGTTGCGGTAATATTGACCATGCTAGAGAACACTGAGAATGATCGTTTAAGAGCCTTCGTCTCCAAAACGTTTTCGCCCGCGAAGACAGAGTACACGCCTAATGACGTGGAACTGTTGGATCTTATGTACTTCCTGCAAAGACTGAGATGTTACGTCGAGGGTACAAAGTCTGAGATTTCTGCGAACAGGTAGTTGTTGAAGAACTTTTTCACAAAGGCGAAGCTTTAGAGAAGGAAACCGCGTTCGACTGAGATGTTAGGCAGGTTCGGAATCTTTTCAATTGCATTGAAATCGGGAAAGATTTCAGTACTCTGTGATACCTTGTCCAGACCTCCGCAAGCGACTTGCGTGGAAAATACCTCTACGCAATCTTGCAACACCTTGGAAATTCCGCATCTCGATACAAACGACATCTTTGGTCAACATCAGAGTGATCAAATCTTCGGAATGATCTGAGAAGCCGTGAGTGGAGAGCAGCCCGAGAACGAAGGAAAGGTACTTTACAGACTATCGCCATTGTTCGCATTGGAGGGTAAGCATCTACTGAATCGTGGGAAGACGTGTATCCGAAGTCGGGCAGTTGCCTCAATACTAAACGTGCGACACTACTCAGAAGCTGGCGGCCAGTCAGGATTCGCCAGCACGGTTCAAAGGCTTCAAAACATTCACTGGAAATATAAAAGCAGAGAAGTCAAATAGTACGTCCGAGGCCGGATGACTTGTGAGCAGAAGAGGGAATATCGAGGCCAGAAGGTAACAGAGTCGGCCTCTTTTGAGATACCAAAGAGAAGGTAGGGATATTTGGGCACTGGTTCCAACCTGAACTTGCCAAAGACGAAGAGTGGCTATGACAGTACTACAACTCTGGTGGACCGTTTCACGAGGAGGGACCATTTCATACTTCGTCGTGCCAACGATACTACTGTAGATTGCGCCAACTCTTTCTTCCCAAGTGTGTTCAAACTTCACGGTATACCGGACAGTAGTGTCCCCGACCGAGATGCCAAACTGGCCTCAAAATTCTAGGATAAGCTGAGGAGTATCTGTGGGATAAATCTCAGGATAACTTCAACTCATCACGCTCAAACAGAAAGAATGGTTCAAGTAATGAACTGCGTGGTAAAAAAAATGCCTTTGTTACTACAAGGTATACCTCCAGAATGACTGGGACGAGCTTTTGCCATCCGCCAGGCTCGCCTACAACCGTGCAGTTAAGAAGAACTTGGGGGTGTCTCCCTTCGAACTTAAGCCAGGATGGACTCAAAGTCTCCATCGGACCGCTTGGAAAGAACTGCAAGCTCGGTGGAGACTGTCAATGAGTTCGAAGAGAGACTCAAGACAACTACAAGATGCGCAATTTGCCCAGACAGAAGCAAAGGCTGTACAAAGTGCACGGTTTTCTCGGTCATACAGGTCTTCTTTGTTCGAGGTTAGTGATAAGCCGTGAATTGCTGTGTCATTGTTCACGGACGCATATTCGAGATCTCAAACATCAGGTCAGCTCACTACAAGGAGATATGGGTCACTCACGATAAATGAGCTGGTTCGGAAGAATGCTGTCAAACTGGACCTATCGAGCTACTTTCGTGTTTATGCAGTCGGATAAGTCTCACCTGCGACTCCATTTCGTGAGAAGCGTAGTGAAACCTCGCAGCCAGTTCTGCCGAGACCTGTTCCAATTGCAGCTGCAGCAGGAGACGAATATGACGTGGAAGCCATCCGCACGCAGTGAAAGCTGGTAACTGGATTCCGGTGGCCAGACACGATGAGAGGTTCACCGCACCATGATGCTCAATGGCAACCAGCGAAAGAATGCGTGGATAAGGATGGAACAATCACCAAGGCTTTTCACGACTATATAAGTAAGAAAGATCTATTGCCTCATACTCACTACAGCTCACGAGAACGTCATCGGGGGAGGTTTGGATAATAGAGCAATGCACACTCGTGGAAAACGCCCACATTACTTACACGCGTGCAAATAGTTTGTATTCGGTAGTCTGGTTCTGCATAATTTTCAGTTAAAGTAGCCACTGAACGCCTTATAGCACATGTTCGTACAGTTATAGATAATTCCCAACAGATGGGGATATATCTGGAAGCTATTGTTGACGTGCTGCCAATCGCTAGAAATTAAAAATGGGCTCTTCCTGCCCATATGAGCCGATATTGCATCCAGGTCGCTGTGGACGGGATCCGCTGTATTTCCGGAAATGGATGCGGACGTCCACGGAGTGCTGTACGAGGTCTAGTAATACCCATGGTTTACTACATATTTTGCAGCTCCGGATCTAGAATCACTAAACCCGGACGTCCACCCTTCTTGCTGGTGAGCCCAAGTATTTCTCACCTCCCATGTTGTGGCCTGATCGCCCAGAAGTAGTTCTCAAACTGCCATGTAGTGTTTAAGGTCGGTTACCTCCACACCACATCGGAACATCCTACCAGGTACTTAACAGCTAGACTAATCTCCGTAGTTTGTGAACAGCTCCTCGCCCTTCAGAATCTCACGCTTGGCACGGATCATAACTGTGTTTAGTGAACGTAGAGCTCTCTGCGAGGATTCCCCGCGATGCTCGCAGAACTCCACATCTGTGTCTCACGCTCTAGAAATACCTTTACATCGCTCCTCTTCAGCCCCAGGCAGGTATCGAGCATCATTCACAAACCTGCCCACACAAAACGCTGCCGATTCAATGTAGACCTTATGCCTCGGACCATCACGGGACTCCGTCCTTCTTTCCACGAGAAGAGCTACCTGGTTGAAACGTTCTTTGTCCACTCCCAAAATTGCACCTCTGCAGATCTTCGTCTTCTCCCGCGCGCGCTGAGGCAAATCTGCGTACTGGAGCGTCCCATAGCAGGGGAGAACTGTCACTCCGCTCGCGAAGCCCGCTCCGCTAACACGCGGAGTCCTACACCTTCGTATCTCATCGTCGACGGGTGCACCAGGACACACCCTGCCATCGCTTCCACCGCCCATGATGTTAGCGGGACCTGCGTGTCCAGCAGGGCGTGGTTTTCCGCCGGCCAGTTGTACACCGACGCCAGTGAATAGCGCAGGGAAAGCATCGAATCCCCGTCGTTGTTTGCAATAAACCGGACTATGTATTTCCGTAGACATTGACACCGCGGACTCCTACCAAGAGCATCCGCAGGGCTCCTCCCTATCCTGGCAGACAAATCCGTTTCACGCGGGCCAAGTATCTTATGCCAAGCTCCACAACACGCGAAGAGGCACCAATGTCGCACGCAGTGCTCACAACGCTTTCCCAAAACGCCTTATCCATGCTTTGTAGAGCTTGACTGACGCAGTCGTGATCCTTGTCGCACTCCACGAAGCGATGATGTCTCGCTATCCCCAGGCATGCTTTTGCAGTCGCGCAAGTACCACTGAACAATTTTAGCACAAGGTCCCCCGGTGTCGAAAACTGCAACACGAGCTCGCCCATGTGCTCGATGCTCTTCTGCTCAGGTCGATGCATCTTAACGCGACTCCCTTCGTCTGCTCTTCTCCCCACGTCTCCGGGCTCCAACAGCTGGATTGCATGCATAAAGTTTGCCCAGGCTGCGGGCGAAGACTGCACATATCCGTTGCTTCAGTAGCATAACCGGGCGAACTGGACGTCAAGCGGCACATTCGTCCGCCAGAATTGAACATCCCATTGCGTGAATGAGGCGTGCCACGTCCTTGTCTACCCGGTATTTGCGTGTAATGACCTCGAGTTGGGACTTGGGCCGTCGGCTGGTCCTCCTCGTCGAACACGAAGTCCTGCTGCAGTATTCCCCTTGATGCACTGGCGCTGTCACCACGCATGTCATACACTTCTCACCTGGCACGTTTGAGGCGTGAAAGCCACATGCCCAATTGTAGACCACCACAGAAAATGATTTACTGGCCGGCATTGGCAAGCAGTGCGTCGAAGATTCGGATCGAGGCGTCCATGTCCTTCCGGGTGAAGACACCGTCGGCAGAGTTGTCCGTACCCCTGCTCGCTTATGGTGTCGAACAGACGGTCCGTCAACGGCTGCTGAACCTTGCCCTCAAGGCACTTACCCAAGTTGTCAGCGTGCTGATTGAGGAGGTCGTGGAAAGTGCAGCTGTGGACACGGCAGTCTGACTCTATCACGCCGAGCAACTCCGCGAGAAGTCCGGTCGATGGATTCTCCTTTGGGAGCGACTCTTCCGACACCTCTTCCGGCGGTGGAGACGGAATGATACTGTTGGCTGGTTCTGGTCCTTCACGAAGAAAGTCGTTCCGCTCCGGCACTAATGGGTTGAGAGAACACCGGAAAGCCCCACTAGGTTTCCCCATGGAAAGCCCCACTAGGTTTCCCCGTACGACTGTGTGCGACGACATCCCCCAATTCGTTGTCGCTACCCTGTTGTTCCAGCTCCATCCCCTCTTTCAGCCGGGAAGACAAAGAAAGACGAGTCTGCGCGGATAGTCCCATACTGGGCGTGGTGCTCGACAGTGTCGCCCGCCGACTACGACGCGGTTTTGTCTCTTCCGAATCCGCATCCGACAGCTCTGAGTCCACCTGGATAGCCTCTGAACAGGCACCATCATCTTTAGGCGCTTCACGCTGAAGACCAAAGGCCTACCGGGTATCTCCGCTCAAGTCGGCAAAGACACTTGGCAAGTGGTCACCGCGCGACTGAAAGCGGCCCAGATAGGGCCAGTTCCTGCGGTGCTTGAAACCGTACAAAGTTTCGTTTGTAACGATGGCTTGCAAGCTCGACAGGAACAGACTGGTGACCCCCGGCATGGTCGCATCCTTCTCAGTAGTTCGGCCTCAAGCTACCGTACTGCTTGTACTCTCTTCCATACTTGCTACCCCATTCACTTGCAGCGTGGTCTCCTGCGTGATTGGTGCAAACACATCAGCGCGTGACTTGAAAGCCACAAAGTGCTGAACGCGCGGACGAAACAGAAGGTATAGTCCGACTAAATCCTCGCACTCCGAAACTCCGACGGCCGTCGCCAGCTTCATCCATGCCCGAGTTAGCAGCTACACAGCAAACGCGAGATGATTTCCGGTTAGGCTTGTCTTCTTCAAAGCGCATCAACGTTTGCTGCCGCGCCTCTTCTGGCATCCGTCGATCGCGTGGAAAAACATGAGAATCTCGAAGGTTCTGGGGCGGCCAGCAGAAAAAAATCGTGGCAGAACTACTTCCCAAACTTTGCTGATCCTAGAGGTAATGTACTTGGTGCCCACAATAAGGGACATCCCATAGTTCTTCTGCCTCAGGGCCACATTCGCGATCTCGCCATTCCTCTTGTCTTTTCGAGTGGGCAACACGAATGACAGCGCTGCTCGCACTATCTGCTTCGTCTGGGCGCTGCGAACCTCGCGAGAGACCCGGTCGTCGCTCTCGATAGAAGTACGGAAGTCGCCGCCAGGCTTCCACTGATTGCTCTTCACTGCGGCAACTCCCTTGCTCGCCATTGAGGCCTCATCGTCTGCTGCGATGACAACGTGCAGAAAGGCCGACATGTGGAACTTCCTGAGGTCAAACTTCGCGTTCACCTCGGATGAGGACAGAATGGTAATGAAGGCAGGCAAGCAAACGCATGCTGTCCCGGGCTGGCTGAGCTCAGTTCTCGACATGGTTATAGTGCGGGAAGGACGACAGATGGAAAGAAGCGCAGGAATGATGGGGATGCCAGAAGAAAGGAGCAGAGCGTGGCAAGGGAAGCAAGGAAAACGACGTGGATAGAAGTACAGGGAGAGGAGACAAGAACGAAGCAAGGAAAGCAGGGGAGACCGCGTCGATATATCGGTATCAAGAGGGTGTGGGGTGTCGCACTGTGAGAGCAGGTGTGTGTCTTTCGTATCGCGGGCAGGGAGAGCAGCGGCCAGGAACACGACATGCCCCCACACGCTCACGTTTCTTTTACGTAACAGGAGATATAAACAGTGGCGCCACCTTCACGAGACTTGGAAAGATAAGTTAACTTTTTAGGGTGCGGGGGGTGGCACTGGTGAATGAGGCTGAGATCTACAGACGTAAAACACATGAGCGGATGGATGTCCGAATTTTAATCTGAAAAACTGCAAACATCTCCCTATGTATTTTCAAATGCGTAGATCTCAATCTATGGCACTACTGACACCCCCCTGTTCTTATAAATTACATACTTTTCAAACGTAAAAAGCACCTAACGCGAAGTGCTCAGAATTGGTTCTTTTCGTGCGCGACAATAATTGCCGCCAACCTTGCCCGTTCATCCTTTCCTGGCCGTCGTGTCCGTACCCCGCCCGCGCTACTACTTTCTTCTCTCCGGCTTCCCGTTTTCTACCGTCCTTCGTGCATACTCCCCCGCACACGGACCCTTTCTCGTTTTCTCCGCCTTCCCATTATAAAATCCCTCCTTCGTCATTTTCAGTCTTGATTCTTTCTTGCAATAGGTGTACTTTCGAAATGACCGACAAACTTCTCATCACGACCTCCGCCGACTACTCGCTCCTGTTGGCCATGGAGCCGCACCGCGGTGGACAATCGGAGCCGGAGTCGCAGCTGGCGGCGGTCGGGGAGGAGTTCCCGGCCGAATCGGGCGTGCGTACCTCTCCATCGGAGTCGCCACCACGCGAACGCCAGCGCCGGGGCGCATCAGGCCGGGCGCACCCTTCATCCGACCGCTGTCCAGCACCAGAGAGTTGTGACGGTGAGGACTCGAAAGTGGTTGCCGTGGAAGTCGAGGTGGAGCTATTTTCGTGTTGGACTTTCTCAAAGGCAGACCACGAGTCTACCGTGGTCTACTTATATATAGCGCAGACCTTAAAGCCGCAACAAGTTCTTTGCGAAAGGACAGACGTCACCATTGACGGCCTGCAGGCCAGCATGGTTGAGCGGGGCTACAAGGATGACCTTGGCGGCATGTCGTGCACAGTGCGACGGTGCGACAATCTTTCGCTACCGGATATCGCTGACCAGACCATCAAGGACAGCACGGTGTTGCGCCAAGTTCTGAAGTGTGCTATGGTGGACGGCCATCATCGCCGCCAAGCTGTCCTTAGACTGAAAGAGGGAAAGGACGGCACGGCATGGGCTCGCGAGCGCCTCCGAGTGGGTCTTATCGGCCGAAAGAATGGACGGGACATGACTGGTACGGAAACCATGTTCGACGCGTGGCGCCACAATACCTCCGCCGGACTGATTCGCATCGACTAGTCGTTCTTCGACAACCTCACGAGTGTTGTCCACTTCATGCTGGCTCTCGCCTCGGAGAATGACATGATCCTAGTGGCGTGGTGGAAGAAGGGAATTGCGAAAGCAATGCCGACGGCAATTCTGCTCCCACCAACCGCTCTGTCCGCCTACAACCGCTATGTACGGGAACCTAAGACTCTTCCCCGAGACTCAGGCCTCGGGAAAGTGCTGCGCGACCTGACCTTGGACGCCTGTACCAGTAAGAACCTTGGCATTACTGAACATGATGACCAGTATCTTTGGTCAGAAAGCCCTCGAGTCATAGCTTAGTTCATGATTTCTACGGCGCGGTTCATCGACGACGCGGACCGCGACGGAAGTTTTGAATCCGGAGCTTTCTACGCGTGCGCGCGCTAGCTTTTCGAAGTCTGCCTACGATTGTTTGAAAAGAATGAAGAGGGGAAGGGCCTGAGTTGTGACGACTTTCTCAGGACTGAGATTGCTCAATCAAAACTCTTTAAAATTTCCATCAAATAGCTCTACCTGAACCAGGTGCGCCTCTTCTCCAAGAGAGATAACGACTCTGCAGAAGATCTAGAGAAGCGCAACAAGGCGCCCGCAACGCGCTTCTTGAATAAGGTAGCTGAGCGCTTTGCGATCGGGCTTGGCATGCACACCGCACTAGCTCGCATGACGACCACGGCTGCAGTTCCTTCTACAGGCCGCTCTGAACGGCGTGCTCCTGCTTCCCACTCGACCGTACTGGAGCCTAAAGTCGGTGCGCGGAAGGGCGCAGGAGTGGTGCCCGCGACAAAAGCGCTTGCTATGGAGAGAATGTCGGAACCCTCCTCACCGTCAACGCCTCGACATGTGGATATTGTGCATTCGGGAAAGTCTAGTGGAGTAAGAAGGGCAGTTGGGCAGTCGAGATGAAGGGTCGCTAAGAAGCTCAAATCTGCCTAATAGGACATGGGCCAGCGTCAGGGTGCCCCGCAGATGTTGGACACCAAGGTTCCGAACAAGCTGCCGGTCGGCACTGCGAGCGAGACCGTGGCGTTTGAAGAAACAACTGTCACTTGGGAAAATCTGGCATACATCGAGCTGCCAGATTAGGAACAAGACGAATTGCGGCTATGGATGGCAAAAGACCCGCACCACGTGCTCCGGCTGGTATCCATCCACGTACCCATCGAGCACCGGGTGTAGCTGTATCTATCCATCAAGGACGTCGCAGACGTGCATCGACTTCAGTTCTTGACGGGGAGCTACGTGTACTTCCCCGAGCTTAGGGGTATCGATGTAGGTCAGGACATCTGGAAAAGTAATCGTCCTCAGACACATTTCCGGAGAAACGTAGCAGGCGCGGCTGATGATTAGGGCAGAAGATATGTCCTACTTTGTGAAGTGACAAGGTGAGGTTCAGCACGTCGACTACACGTGCCTTGAGAACTTCGCTGACTCCAGCCGCATTCCACGCGGAAGCGTCGGACCCTTGGTGTTGACGCCCAAGTGGCAGCTTTCCCTTGTTGAAAAGTTGGTTCCGTTTATTGCGAGCACACACAACGGGGAGAATGCTCTAGGACGGGGGCCGAAGGAGACCTCGTGGAATCCGATCGTCATTGAGGCGGAAGACGATGGGGACGCAGCGACCCTGGAGCTGGGAATCGCTGGCTACTCCAGTACACGGAGCCTGGTGATGTAAACCTGCGAATCAAGGAGTGACTGGGTGTCGGCTTCATGATGGTCGTGCGCAACAGGACGCATGGGGGGGTCTGCTTGCTGTGTACGTCGGTCTGAGGAATATGTCGAGGAGCAAACTGGTCATACCTGAGGCCGGGGGTCGGTTTTTGGTTACTGGGAAGGACTGCACGCGGCAAGCGCCGCACAATGACTTTGACGAGTTATTGAAAGCGGAGACGCTGGGCTTTTCCGCAATCGTGGGCCGAGCAGTGCGCTTCACGCTGTAGGTGTATGACTATTCACACTTGTTAGCAGATGCGGAGTTCAGCGAGCAGGTGGCAGCGGCGGCGTTGTCCTAGATGAAGCAGATCATTGTGCCCCCCAATTCTCTGTTTTTCGGGCATGGCCATCTCACGCACGCCGGGACTCGGTATGAGGACCGCATTGCGGATGAGTTGACGGTACGGTATAATTTGTACTTTATGCCGGGAGAGAAATTTGTGCCGGACCAAGTGTTCTACGGACTGAGAGGACTACCGCAGTTTCCGGTCAGTGAGATGGCCGGTGTTAGTCGTAGGAGTAATGAAAGAAGTGAGCAGTAGGAGAGTGGGGACAACGCGGACAAGCTTGCTTTGGCAGACTTGGACGCGGACGGGAGGAGTAGGGTAGAGAAGATCAGTGCCAGAGGTAATGGTTTCGATTGCGATGACCTCGAAGATTTGATTGCAGTCCTGACAAGTAGGGAGGAAGATTAGGTAGCTACACGAAGAAGTGGCTGAATAGCGCGAACTAAAAAATGCTTGAACGATACATGCCAATTTGAGATCCAGCTGCCGGGCGAGCATGCCGCACTATAGCAGCTGATAAACACTTGGGGTCAGCCGCGAGAAAGGTCAGCCACAAAAGGGGTGGGATTTCGGGCCGCCATAGCAGGAATAAGACGTTTGAGAAGTAACGAAAATCTCGGGCAGGGGGATGTCAGTAGTGAGAGGGGCTGAGATCTACAATTGTGAAAACACATGTGCAGATGGATGTGCAAAGTTTAATTTGATAAAAATAACATACATCTGCCTGTTTATGTTCACATGGGTTGATATGAACCCCTGTCACTAGTAACGCCCTAGCAATCCTCACAATTAATTCCTCTTTATCGCCACGAGAAACACTTTTACATCCTCTTTCTGACGTCGACTCGAGGTTCATTATGTTTTTCCGCTTTCTGTGACACGTGTAAGGCTATATGAGCACGATAAGTGCGTGCCTCATGTTTTGGACGCGTCAAGTCTAGCAAGGCTACAGCAAGGGGGGAGTGAACTTTTCGCGTCTGTACTTCCCAGATACTTCTGACGGTAGGTGCTCGTACAGCGTAGGAAGAAAGTTGTTCCGTAGAACAGAATGACGACTCGACTGTACGCCTCAGCGTTGCGCTGCGATTGTCCAAACTTCGGCACAAACCATGCAGTGCTAGGTGTATGAATTCGTGCGCGCATTGCTAACCAGTTATGGATCGATGCACGGAGCAGGCTCTACCAGAACGAACGCAACACGAAGGACAGAACCATTACGTTTGAGTCCCGCTATACAGTTACACGTCTTACGTTCGGTACGGATTAGACTGATGCCGTCCAGCAGCGTTCGTGCAGTGCGCCCCGCCCTCCGCGGATTACACGTTAATCCTTGTCTGAGTCGCACTATGTTCAAAATACAGCCCAAGAAATCAGTGCAGATTTTTTCACAGCATCTCTTGCCATGTCACGTCGGCAAGATGCTGCGTGACCAAGTGCAGTCGACCAGAACCGAACGTGAATCTCAATTTCATAGAACCGTAGACAGCGCATATTGCCCGTCGTGATCTTCAGTGCAGTGGGGTGAAAGCCGTTGCAAGGCATGTAAGATTATGAAGGGTCCGAGGTAGGCTTATTCGCGTGAGGCAGGCTATAGGTCATCACGTAACATGAAGGTACGTAAGGTTACATGCGGAAGTGTACTGTACTGTACAATTCACAGTACGAGCTGGATATTTTACCAGGACATGAACTGCGGGTAGCGGACGCCGCCGCTCACTGGCCGCCACATTTCAAAACAGTTATTGTTTGGAAGTCAGTGCACATGCAAAAAGCCGCTGTACTACACCAGCTCCACATTTCGGAATGCTACAGAAGTCAGCATTTCATGGCATTCCAAAATATGCAGTATCGGTGGACGTTTCACTGCGCTACTGCACGCGGTGGGCGTCCGCGTCCATTTCCGGAAAGACAGACGTAGTCTTACTGTGCAAAAAAGGCACTTTTCGCCGTTCGAAATGCGGTTTGGCTGCACTTCGAATTGCGTAAAGTGCAGCTGCGCAGCGCACGTACTGAACCTAAACCGAACGTTCATATGGAGCGGCAAACGTCTGGTCGCATTGTACTACATTTCTATACTGCGACATGAATAGCGCTTCTAAAATATTTGTACGGATGTGTGTTCTCATCATCATGGCCCACCATCTCCGGACCTGATCTGAACTCGCCACATCCAACAGCCCGCACTCCCCGCCTTGTATCGCAGACCATACGTGTTGCCACTTTTCAATGGCGCCTCCCATCCCGTCGAAGCCCTTTGGGAACGTCAAAATATCGTTTCGAATACGCGCTGCTTATCTATGCACGCCGCCGGATCGGAAGGAAGCCGTCGCTCAGTACTGTCTGTTGCCAGTAGTGTAACTTTGCAGGTTCGACGCCGTGGCGTCCTGCGTCGGTGCGGTTAAAGTATGGACTCTGGCAGGTTCCTGCGTCTCACAGTTTCAGCGCTGTGTCTTGAAAATACCCTAGACCGCACGGAGTTCAGAAATTTCTTCTCAACTAGACATATAACAGGTTCGGTGCTTCTCGATTCGCACGTCTCGTTATAGTAAACATAAGCGAATCCTCGGTTTTTTCTTGACGATAGAGTTAGTAGCCTGCGTGTCTGTCGAATGGCAGGCCGTGTCTTCCGCCTCGACCACTTCCGCGTGCACAAGACCTCCACTAGGTTTCGTAAACGCAGGAGTGATCGCGACCAGATCTACCCTCTCGTACTTAGTGAAAGAAGAAGTCGGCTCCACGCGGGGAAAACGTCCTGCTTCTCCGTTCTACCATTCCTCCCGCCAGTGCTTCGCCTTACGGCCATCCTTGCCAGCCCTCAATATGCGCCGCAAATATAGGCACTGCGTCTACTCGTGTTCCGACGCGTACTCCCTTTCCAAACGCGAGCAACAGTGTAACTTCCGAACATACCGATTGGCCGAGCTCGTCCCTACTTCTTTACAAGGTTCACCCGCCCAAGAACCTTCTGTGCACTACTACGACGACGTCTTTTCTGATTCGACTCCGGCGCCTCTGCTTCGATTGCTCGCGTACCTTTTTCACCTTGATGCGGAACGGAGTACAAGTACGACTGACATCTTCATACAATCTATAGCAGTTTCGTATGCCGGACTAGAGAGGACTGTCAACCCGCGTATGGTTAACGAGATCAGGGCTATCCTCAGGGATCCCAAATTCTCTCTCGCGCGCTTTACAGACCGTGTTCGCTCCCCACAAGAGTGTCGCTCCCTCATACTCGCTGTTGTCGAGAGGGAGCCTCACCATCACGGCTTCTTCGCAACTCGTGTGTTGGACCACAGCGGTAATTCCATCGCGACTGCCTACTGCCGAAACCCTATCGAGATCTTGCGAGTGCAGGAAGCGTAACCTAACATAGGGTCTTGCTACTTCCGCCTTTTGTGCTAACCTCCCAGACAGCGACACACATATCTTCATGCGTTCCCTGCCGACTGACGTGTACTGACGAGTCTATCAGGAACTCACGGAAGACGTCATGGGTGGCGAGCTCGAGCGTGTCATACGAGAGACTTGGATGTCGAGGACCCACTCATATGTAGTTTGCATACAAATCTTTTTATATAAGTCCGCCACTAGACTTAAGAACAGCGCCCTTGTTGCCTACCCCGTGCATGTCGCTCTCTCCAACTTCACTGCCGCTTTCGGCCGACGCCACATAATGTCCCGGCAGAACGTCTCTGGCTATCTTCGTGTCCCGCTCTTCCCCACAGTCGACGACAGAGACTTTCACGTCGTTCTACCTCCTTCGACTATTCGTGTACTAGACACCAAAACCTCCATGCACCACTCTGCCCTGCACTCTCTCCTATAGCCTCTGTGTGAGATGGCCCTACTTGGCTTCACATGCTTAGATGCCTACGCTCATCTCTGGGAATGTCGCCCAGTGCTCACCAGCTGCTTTTACGACATACCCGAGGCGAAGTACATCATCAGCAGTCCATCAGGCAAAAAAACCTGCCAACCTTGCCACGGATGTAAAGTACCTTCGAATCTCCTCTATTCGTCCGCCTCATTCCTACCGCGCACCACGCAGTCCGCCATCTATCTTTGCAGAAAAGTGGCCGACCTCGAGGCCGACGCCGCTTCTCGTACATTGGTGGGCAGGCTGGCTCTGGCATGAGCTCCCACCGTGCATACGCAAAAAATACTCGCCACGTCCTCCCTGAGAAACTTTTTATCCTCTCTGGAAACATGCCCCCTCCTTTCGTCCAATTCTAATCACAACGTGCACTCCATTTTCGATTTGGAACCGCCGTAAAACGCCCACCTCCCCATCTCCAAGCTCATCGAGACCTGCACATTTCCGAGGCTCGACTACCCTCTCCTGTTCAGAGCACAAACTTCTGCCAGCAACAGTAGGCAGAAGATCAGAACGATCCGTACAGCTCTTCTTCGCGGAGTCAACACGGTTCTGGTTCCCAGTCAGAGGGACTTCTATGTTCTCGGCGTACACGTCGACTTCTCCTCATCCGATAAAGGCAGTCGCCTGAACGGACGCTACACATGTGAAGGAGTGCGCTGCATGCTAGAGGCCAAACCCAACAGGTCCGTGGACTTGGTCTTTCCAACTGTCGTAGAAATCATAGGCCGTTGCTGTGATGATGGTGGCTCCGCGCCCCTCGCATCTATTTGCGCTCAGTACTCACAAATTCTAATACTCAGCACGAGACAAGGACTAAAGAAGCACTGAAGTTTCGCCGAGTTTAACACCCTATCGGACCGTGTCAATCAGTTTAATGGCTCCATGCTCGACATCCTTGGGGACCACCATCCTACCACGCTCAAGATCTTCAAGGATCATCTCCTCGGCCACCTTGGCGATGGCATCCGCGACATTGGAGGCCAACAATATCGAGATACCAGTGTTCATGCACATGGTCACATGACATTCAAGCAAGACTACCGCCGCACCTCCGCGCGAAGCGCAACAGCCATGGGTGAAACCGCCCGCTGAAGCCAGCACTCCAAGCTGCTTGCTGCCGTTCGAACGCACCTCGGCTTCGTCTCCCAATTGCGTCGCCCCACGACCCTGCACAGGAGCCTCAACGTCAGGCACGGGGCGCGTCTTGTCGGAGAAGGCTAGACAATACATCACCACGAACTCGCTTACATGAGAACCATCAGCATGCCACTTCCGGGAAACGAAGAAGGCCGCCTCACCGCCGCGATGCTCCGGTAACTACACGGGGAAGCTCCTGACATCCGCATCGATCTTTTTGTCCATCTTGTTAGCCAGGGCACTACTATGCTGCTGGACCTTGTCACCGTCGAGCTTCTCCAGCAGCATTCAGTCCACACATATCACACTCTCCATATTACTATTGTCAAAAGAAGTTAAGTCCTCGGCGGCTTCTATCCTTCCGTGGACGACGATGATCCCGGCCTGAATGTCATTCGAGTCGACCCAATGCAGAAACAAGTCATATAGCGTGTCTATGCAGATAGCAGCTTCGGCCCGACGAAACTGCAGGGATTCAGCTTCGTGCTCATGGCCGCTGACGACGGAGAATATACAGACACTGTATCGGTGGCGCAGGTTATTTCTCCCTTCTGTATGCATGGCCGCAAATCAATGCAGCCCTTCGAGGACGCCTTCATTCTGAACATAGATCGTATTACCCCAATCGACGCTTATGATGACACTCTGCATTGCGTTTGCTTGTGGCGGTCTTCGAATGAGAATGTAAATCGGGCAGAAAATCCCGGTTCGCTCCCAGATATGCAGCCATGAGGGCGTCAAGCTAATGATTTTCACTGGTTTGGCCTTGGGAAGGCCTCTGTTTTCATTTGGACAGCTCATGTGGTGCGGACAAGTTTTCACACCCCCCGCTTCCCTCCTCACCTCCACCGTCTCTACCATTGCTCCTACATAAACAGGCTCTACAGAGACCCCGGTGCACGACCGGTCCTACCTCAACCCTCCTATCCAACGGAGACGCCATTCTCTTTGCACTGAAATTAAACACACGAGAAAACGACAATATGTTTCAAGAGCTATAAACATAGAAGTACTGCTTCCTTGCTTCTCTTTCTTGTCTGCTTCGACAGTTACTCGTCCTCTGCTGCAACAACAGCGTGCGGGGAGGGATCCGAAGTTGTGACGGGGATCCGTGACAGACCAGACGCACCATGGCATAGTTCAACCTGTGCCTCGCTCGGGTCTGTCTGTGCAACCTAGCACTCGACGACCCCGCCATGAATACTGGAGATGTTGTCCAAAAACCGCATCTTCCGTACCGCCATCTAAAATTTACTCTCTGAACCTACCATCACCACGTTTGCCGCCATTCCAGGGGCACCTACCAACAGACCCTCGCCATCTTCCTCACCTGACGGTTCGATCTCCTCAATCACCGACTCACTCCACGTCCCGGGAACTGTAGAATCATACCAAAACATTTCTAGCGGAACAATGAGGCATAAAACGCTGCAAACGTTGCATAGTATCTGGGCAGATGCGAAGGGTAGGTAGTTGGAAAATGTCAGGCTATGAGTGACACGACGCCGGCCGCCTTGGCCCTCTGCGTCCTGCAGGCAGGACTTCGCTGTTGGTAGCCACACGTCCAGGCATGCGAGTTACATGACAGACCCGTACGCGAACGTCCCATCTTATTGAGCGTGGTACCCTCGGAACCCATGAAGGACGTGTCTCCCCACAGTACGTCACCCCCCTCAACATCACACGCCTCCTTCGATAGAGAGTAATCACTATGTGCTAGATCTTCGACTTTACTGCCTCGCCACCACGAGAGGTCTGGAGTGCCTTGCTCCTCTTCTGAACTCATCAGCTTCACCTGCATTCCCAGTGCCTGAGATGAGCGCTCCACCCACTCGCTGTCCGATACAAAGGTCGCCTTCTGCGCCATCAACAGGAGATACCCGAGCCATGGGAACAGCTTGTCCGTACCATTTCTCGTCCGAGCGCTTATCACGTCACAGATCGACTGGCCCATCCTCCCACATGGAGTATAGTCAGTTCAAAGAGACCCCTCGGACGCGCGCCGGGATTCGGCGTCCAAAAGGAAGGATGACCAGGTCGCGGTGCCAAGCTCTGCACCCACCATTTGAACCAGAGCCATGGACTCATCGTAGTAGGAACAAGTATAGTACTCCGTTGGAGTAGCGAAAACCATTACTGGAATAGGTACGACACCCTCCAGGCCGTCCGGGGAAAGCTCCCCCGCCACGCACGGCTCACTGCGACCAGCCCAGTTTCCGACAGGAATAGAACTTGTTCGGGTCAGCTCAGCAACCTTGCGATGGCACGTTTACAGAATCTTATTCGCGATGGTCTTGGCGACATCAATGTACTCTGCACCTACTTCAGTCATAAGCTTGCGACTCTGATGAGGTCCAGTTCCGGCACGCGGTGTGCCCTGCTGGGTGCCAGTAGAAATCCCGCGAGCCATGCGTAGGCTCAGGCTCTCATGCGTGCCATCTTTGAATGCGGCTTGTCATCGCAGGAACTCGGAAAGCGTCGCCCTAGTCGTCACCCGCACCCCAAGGAACTCTTGGTTGACCTACCATAGCTTCTTCTGGTAGTCATTTACCTTTTTCTTCAGACCAGCAGTCTCTTGATGCGGCGCCTTGACCTTGCTCGTCTGCTCGGCAAGCATCATTTCTAGCTCTTCCATCTGCTCACGTGAGGTCGATTGTGAGCGAGCTACAGTAGAAGTCTCGACGATCGTCCGAGACGGCAGGGGCGGAGGTGGAGACGAGGAGGGTATCACCCACAATGCACCAGGAAGACGCAGGGTCGCACCATGAGGCTGCCCTGCTCCGCGGCCGATGTGGGACTGCACAGGGGCGGTAATGCAGGGCGTGGGCAGGCGTGGAGCGGATGCGGTTCCAGCAGGGACGGTGAAGCTGGCTGTGCTCCAGCTGAAGTCAGATTGAACAGACGCATGACAACGAAGAATGTGATTGGCACCCCGACCTAATGGATCTGCATGTGTCGTAGTACTCACGTCAACCACCATAACAGTGGGAACATTGGCTTGCTCACCTTCGTGACCCAACAGAGACAGCGCCAGCCTTGTCTAGGGCTGCATAACCTCCGTTAGCCTACCTGTGGGTGGCGCTGAGTTGCATTGACTTCGCGGTTCGGTGCAGTCACAGCGACAAGTGCAGCCCGAGCAGCATCCTCCTCCTCATCCTACTCGTTGGTGCGCTTGCGGGATCGTTGCATCGGAACAGCCCTTCTCGTCCTTCTGGCCGTTGGAGCCATCGATATTTAGCTACGACACAGGCAAAACAGGATGGACAGAGGCTCGGTGAGCAGAATAAGTCCGAAAACCACGGCCCAGTTGTTGTGCGCTGAGCTGTACAAGTGCCAGCTAGCAGATACCACTGGTAGCGGGGCCGTTGTAAAGTCCTGCACATGCGGAGACTGATTCTCGACGTTTGAAGTATCACCAGAGCCCACAGCAAGACGGCAAGCAGGCGCTAAGGGCCGGGAAATGGGCATTCCAGAAAGTAACGAGAACTCAGACTTGTTTGGTGTCGCTGGTGACAAGAGCTAAGATCTGCACACGTGAACCGTCATCGGCAGACGGATGTTATTTTTCATACGAAATTTCGGACATCAGTCTGCTCGTGTGTTCTCACGTGTGCAGATCTGAGCCCCTGTCACTAGTGAGACTGCCGGTGTCTAAAGTTTCATTACTTCAAACCTCCTTTTCCTGCTATAGCGTCCCCAAAATTGCCCATTTTCCTGGACGACCTTCCATGCGGATGAGCCCGAGTCTTTCTCTCCTGCTATGGTGTGTTTCGCCCGCCGGGAACTGGCTCTCAAACGGCCATGTAGTGTTTAAGTTTGTGTACCTACATGCTATTTTGGAACATCCTACCACGTAACTAAAAGCCACACTTATCACCGTAGTTTGTGAACGGCTCCTCGTTCTTAAGAATCCGAGGCGTCAGAAGGGTTGTCACGGTGTGCAGTAAACATACAGATCTCGGCGACACTTCCCCTCGATCCGTGTAAAGGTCCACGTTTGTTTCTCGCGCTGTAAAAGTACCTCTATTTTGCTCCTCCGTATCCCCAGGCAAGTATCACACGTCATGCACAAATCTGGCCACACAAAATGGTGCCGAGACAATGCACACGTTTTGCCTCGGACCCTCACTTGACTCCGCCGAACTTTCCACGAGGAAAGCTACCTGGCTGAAACCTTCTTTGTTTACCCCCAAAAGTCCACCTCCGTAGAACTTCGTCTCCTCTCGCGTGCGCTCACGCAGCTCTGCGTACAGGAGCCTCGTATAAAAGAGAAGGATAGTCTCTTCTTTCGCGAATACCTGGTCCGCAAACTCCCCGAGTCCCAAACTCTTGCCCTGCACCGTCGACGGACGCACCACCATAGACCTCGCCATCGCTTCCACCGCCCGTAATTTGAGCAGGTCCTGCGTCCCCAGCTGGGCGTGGTACTTTACCAGCCAGCTGTCTATAGACACCCGTGAATAGCGCAGTGGAAGCACTAGATCCCCAGCTTATTTCGCAACAATCCGGACTATGTAGTCCTGTAGACTTTGATACAGGGGGCATCCTGCAGGAGCATCGGCAGGGCTATTCCCGCTCCTGGCAGACATATTCGGTGTCACGCCGGCCAAGCACCTTTTGGCAAGCTCCACGACTCGCGAAGAGCTACAAATGTCGCATGCAGTACTCAAAACGCTTTCGCAAAACGCCTTCGCCAATCTCGGTAGAGCTTGACCGACGCAGTCGTCATCCATGTCACACTCCACGAAAGGGCGACGTCTTGAAAGCCCCAGGCATGCTTTCGTAGTCGCGCAAGTACTGCTGAACGAGTCCACCTAAAGGTCCCCTGGCGTCGAATACTGCAGGACCAGCTTGCTCATGTGCTTGATGCTCGTCTGCTAAGAGCGAAGCACCCTCTTGCGACTCCCTTTGTAAGCTCTTGTCACAACCTCTCCGGTCCGTGACCGCTGGAGTCCGTCCATACAGCTCGTCCATGCTGCGTGCGAAGACTGCACGTACCCGTTGCGTTGGTTGCACACCCAAGCGAACTACACTTCAACCCGCACATTCCTCCGCCAGAATTGACCAGCCCATTGCCTGACTGGGGCGTGGGCACATCCTTTTATACCCGGATTTTGCGTGTAACGACCTCGAACTCGGACGTGGACCATTGGCTGGTTCCCCACGATAAACACGAAGTCCTTCTCGGACTTTCGCCTCTATGCACTGGCCCCGTCACTCGCCTCTTCTTACACCTCTCGGCTCTTGTGCTCGAGGCGCGAAAGCCACATGCCGAATTGTAGACCACTACAAAAACTGATTCCATGGCCGGTCTTGGTAAGCAGTGCGTTGAATATCGGGATGGAGGTGTCCATGTCCCTGTGGGGGAAGACATCATCGGCAGACTTGTCCGCACCCCGCTCGCTTCTGGTGTTGAAAGGAGCGTCTGTCTACAGTAGCTGAGCCGTAACCTCCACGCTCTGACCCGAGTCGGCATCGTGATGATTGAGGAGGTCGTGGAAAGTGCAGTTATGGACACGACAGTACGACTTCGTCACGCAGAGCAAATCCGCAAGAAGGCCGAGCGAGGGATTGTCCTCCCGGAGCAACTCTTCCGACACCTCCTCCGGCGGAAGAGATGGGTTAATACGGTTGGCTCCTTCGGGTGCTTCACGAAGAGGGTCGTTCGGCTGCGGCATTTTTGGCTTGAGAGTAGACTAGAAAAACTCAGTAGGTTGCGCCGTACGACTGTGGGCCACAACGTCCCCCACTTCGTTGTCGCTATCGTGCAGTTCCAGCTCAATCTCCTCTTTCAGCCGTGAAGACAAAGACAGGAGAGGCTGCACGGATAGTCCCATACTGGGCGTGGTGCTCGAGAGTGTCGTCCGCCGACGACGACGCGGTCTTGTCTCTTCTGAATCGGCATCGGACAGCTCCGCGTGCACCTGGGTACCCTCCGAACTAGCACCATCATCTTCAGGCGACTCACGCTAAAGACCAAAGGCCTTTCAGCTATCACCGCTAAAGTCGGCAAACACCCTTCCGAAGTGGTCATCGCACGACTTAAAGCGGTCTAGACAGAGCCAGTTGCTGCGGTTCGTGACATCGAACAAAGTTTCGTTTGTAACGATGGCTTGCAAGCTCGACAGGAACAGACTTGTAACCCCTCGCATGGTCGCATCCTTGTCAGTATTTCGGCTTCACGCTACCGTACTGCTTGTACTCTCTTCCATACTTGCTACCCCGTTCCCTTCCAGCGTGGTCTCCTGCGTGATTGGTGCGAACACATCAGCGCGTGACTCGAAAGCCACAAAGTGCTGAGCGCGCGGACGAAACAGAAAGTATAGTCCGACTAAATCCTCGCACTCCGAAACTCCCACGGCCGTCGCCAGCTTCGTCCATGCCCGACTTAGGACCCGCACAGCAAACGTAAGACGACTTCCGCTCCGCTTTATTTTCTTCAAAGCGAATAAACGCTTGCTGCCGCGCCTCGAGTCGGACTCGTTAATGGCATGGAAGAACGTGAGAGCCTCGAAGGTTCTGGGGCGGCTAACAGAAAAGCTTCTTGTTAGATCTACTTTCCAATCCTTTGTGACTTTCGAGGGAATAAACTTTGTGGCAGCAATATGGAACATCCCATAGTTCTTCTGGCCCATGTCTGCATCCGCGATCTCCCCAACCCTCTTCTCTTTTGTGGTCAGCAACATGATTGACAGCCCTAAGCGCCCTATCTGCTTCATGTCCTTGCCGCGCAGATTGCGAGAGACCGGGTCGTCGCTCTCGATAGAAGGGCGGAAGTCGCTGGCCGGTTTGGGTTAGTTGCTCATCACAGCGGCAATCTCCGTGATAGCTATTCTGGTCTCGTCGTCTGCTGCGGTGACATAGTGCAGGAAGGCTGACATGAGGAACTTCGTGAGACCAAACATCGCGTTTCCCTCGGAGCAGAAGAGAACGGCAATGAAGGCAAGCAAGCACATGCCCGCTGTCCTCGGCCGGCTGAGTTCAGTCCGCGGCATCGTTACAATGCGCGGATGAACGAAGGAAGAAAAAAAGTCCAGAAATGATGGGGATGCAAGCAGGGAGGAGCGGAGGCTCGCAAGCGAAGCAAGGAAATCCATGTGGATCGAAATACAGGTACAAGAGACATGGATTGAGCAATGAAAGCAGGGGAGAACACATCGGTAAATCCGTATGAAGAGGGTGTGAGATGTCGTGGTGTGGGACCTGGTGTGCGACTTTTGTATCGCGACCAGGAAGTGAACCCGTCAGGAACACGACATGCTCCCACCCGCTCACGTATTTGTTCCGTACCAGCAGTTACGAATAGCGGCGCCACCTTCACGAAACTCGGAAATAAAAGTAGAATATTTAGGGTGTGGGGGGATGTCACCAGTGACAGGGGCTGGGATCTGCATATGAGAAAACATTTGGCCAGATGGATGTGCGAGACTTGATCTGAAAACTGACATCCATCTGCCCATGTATTTTTACGTGGGAAGACTTCAACCCCTGTCACTAGTGACAACTCATCGATCTTATAATTTACATACTTTTCAAACATGAAATACACCTACCGCGGCCAGGTCAGAATTGCTTTTTTCTGGGCGCGACGATAATTGCCGCCAACCGTGCCTCTTCACTCTTCAGTGGCCCTCGTGCCCCTCCTCCTCCTGCGCTACCACTCTCTTCGGCCGGTCTTTCCATTCCCTACCGCCACCCGTCCACCCCCCCCCTCAGACGGATCCTCTGTCATCTTCATCGCCTTCGCGGTATAAAATCCTTCCTCCATTCGTCCCATTGTCGATCTTTCTTCGCAAGTGACGTACTTTCGAAATGACGGACAAACCTCGCTTCACGCCTTCCACCCGCAACTCGCTCACGTTGGCCACGGAGCCGCAGGCAGTGGTACATCTAGAGCTGGAGGTGCAGCTGGCCGCGAGTGGGGAGCAGTTCTGGGCGGAATCGGGCGTGCAGTCCTCTCCATCGGAGTCGCCACTACGCAAACGCCTGCGCCGGGACCCCTCAGGCCATGCGAGCCCTTTGGCCCACCGCTCTCGAGCACTGTATAGTTTGGACGGTGATCACTCCAATGTGGCTGCCGTGGAGGTCGAGGAGCAGCTGGTGTCGTGTCGGACTTTCTCAAAGGCCGACCACACGTCCACAGAAGTCTACGTTTTTATTCCGCAGGCGGTACAGCCGTAGCACGTTCTTCGCGAAAGCACGAAGGCAACCACTGACGGTCTCCTGGACAGTATCATGGGGCGCGCATAAAAGTACGACCCTGGTGTCATGTTGGTCACATTGCGACGGTGGCACAATCCCTTGTTACCAAATGTTGTCGACGAGACCATCAAGGACGTCACGGTATTGCGCGAAAGTATGAAGCATGCTTTTGGGGACAGCCCTCATCGCCGTCAAGCTGTCCTTAGCCTAAAAGAGGAAAAGGACGGCACGGCGTGGGCTCGTGAGGGCCTCAGCGTGCGTCCTATCTCCCGAAATGATAGACGGGACATGATTTATACGGAAAGCAAGTCAGATGCGTCCCAGCACAACACTTCCGCCTCACTAGTCCGCATCGACAAGTTGTTCTTGCACTACTTCATGAGCATCATCCACTTCATCCCGGCTCTCGTCGTGGAGAACGACATGGAACCTCTGGCGTTGCGTCAGAAGGGAACTCGAGTAACAATGACCAAGGTCTGCTGCGAGCAACTCGCCTCTCTGCCTACCGCCCCTACGCACGAGTAGCGAAGTTTTTCGTCGGGGAATCGGGCCTCATGAAAGTGATGCGCCCCATGACCTTCAACGCCTCGACCTCTAAGAAGCTCAAAATCGCTCATCTTGATGAACAGCATCTCTGGTGAGAGTGCTGCTCAAGTCGTAGCTCTGTTCATGACTTCCGCGTCGCAGATCATCAAGAATCCGAAGCGCCACAGAAAGTTTGAATTTGAAGATTTCTACCCGTGCGTGCGCGAGGTTTCCGAAATCTAACTAGACCTGGTTGAGAAATATGGCAACGGGTAGGGCCTCAACTGTCACGACTTTACCGGGACTGAGCTTGCTCCATCGAAACTCCTCAGAATATCCGCCGAAGGGCTCTATCTGATTCATGTGCGCCTGTCTTCCACGAGAGATAACGACCTGCAGCAGATCTGAGGAAGCCCAACAGTGCCCGCGCTACGCGCTTCGCAAATAAGGCAAGTGAACAATTTGCTCCTCGGCCCACCAAGCACACGGCCCCAGCTTGCGTGATGACCCCAGATGTGGACCCTTCTACATCCCGCTTTGCTATGCGAGCTCCTGTTTCCCACGCGACTGCGCTCAAACCTGTAGTCCGTGCGCGGGAGGGCCCAGAAGTGGAGCCCGCGACAAAAGCGCTTGCCGGAAAGACAACGGCTGCTTTCTGCTCACAGTCAGTATCTCGACTTATGGAGGTTGTGCAATCGGGGATGTCTTGGGCAGTGAAAAGGGCAGTGGGGCAGTCGGGACGAGTGGTCGCTGAGAAGACTAGGGTGGCCCAAGAGGGCACGGGCCCACGTGAAGTTGTCCCGAAATGTACGACGACGAGGTTCCAAACCAGCTGCCGGTGGGTACTGCGGACAAGACCGTGGTTCTTGAAAAAGCAACCTTCACTTGCAAAAATCTGGCATACGCTGGCCCGCCAGATTACGAACAAGAAGAGTTACGGCCATGGATGGCAAAAAACAAGCGCCCCCTGCTCTGGCTGCTTCCTATCCCCGTACCGATTAAGCACCGGGCGCACTCGTACCTCTCCATCAACGACGTCGTGGACATGCATTGGCTTCAGTTTTGCATGGGGAGCTACGTGTACTTTGCCGAGCTCGAGGGTATCGATGTGGGTCCGAGCATCTGGTAGCACAATTGGTCTCAGACACAGCTCTGGAGGAACGCACCAGAAGGCGGTGACGATTACAGCACAGGATATGCTTACTTTGAGAAGCGACAGGGTGAGTCTCACCACCTGCGTGACACGTGCCTTGAGAATTTTGCGGACTCCTGCCGCATTCCGCACGGAGGCCTCGAGCCCCTGATGTTGATGCGCGGTTGGCAGCTTTTCCTCGGTGAAAACTTGTTTTCGGCTGATACGAGCACATTCACCAGGACGAATGCACTGGGACAGGGGCCGAATAAGGGCTGGTTGAACCCGATTATCAACGAGGCGGAAGACGAGCGGGACGCGACAAACCGGAAGCTCGGAATCGCCCGGTCTTTTAGTACACGGTGCCTGCTGATGGAGGCATGCCAGTCCAGCGCGGGTTTTATGTCGGCTTCGCTAAGGCGTGTGCAGCTGGACGCGAGGGTGGGGCAGCTTGCCGCCTACGTCGGTCTGAGGAAGTTATCTGGGACGAACCTATTCATACCTAAGACCAGGGGTCGGTTATTGGTTAGTGGGAAGGACTGCCCACGGCAAGTGCCGCCCAGTGACTTTGACTAGTCGTTGAAAGCGGAGACGCTGGGCTTCTTTGCAATCGTAACCTGTGCAGTAGGCTTGCCGTTGTGGGTGTGTCAATAATCACACTTCTTTGCATACGGGGAGGAGAGCTTGCAGGTGGTAGCAGCAGCATTGTTTAAGATGAGCGAGATCATTGTGCTGCCCAACTCTGTGTCTCTCGGGCATGGGCGCCTGACGCACGCCGCGCCTGGGTATGAGGAGCACATTGGGGATGAGGTGACGGTACGGTAACATGTGTAATTTATGCCAGAAGGGAAAGGTGTGCCGGGCCAGGTATTCTACGCACTGAGAGAGCTACCGCCGTTCCCACCGAGTGAGATGGCCCGTGTAATTCATCAGAGTACTGAAAGCGGTGAAGAATCAGTCAGTACGGACGACGCGGACGTGGTTCGGTTTGCAGACTCGGACGCGGACGGGAGTAGTAGGGCAAACGAGATCAGTGCTAGGATTGATGGTTCGAACTGCGACTACCCCGAAGATTTGATTGCCGTTCAGACAAATAGTGAGGAAGATTAGGTAGTTACACGAAGAAGGAGCTGAAAAGCGTGACGTATCACAAGCTTAAACACTACGTGCGAGGTCGAGAACTGGTTCCGGCGACCAGCCTGCAATACAGCCGCTGAGAAAGATTAGCGCTCACGCGCGAGAGAGGTCGTCCGGAAAAGCGGGCAATTTTGAGCCCGTTACAGCACGGAAAAGAGGTTTCAGAAGTAATGAAAATTTAGACTAGGGTGGTGTCACTGGGGACACAGGCTCAGATTTACACATGTGACAACACATGAGTAGATGGATGTGCAAACCTTAATCTGAAAAAAAAACATCCGTTTGCCCATGTATTCTCACATGTGCAGATTTTAGCCCATGTCACAAGTGATACACCACCGATCTTAAGAATTACATACTTTTCAACACCACGAAATACACGTGTACACCCTCTCTCTGGCGTCGACTTGAGGTTCAGTTTGTGTTTTGCGCTTCGATTCATACATGTAAGACCAGTTCAGGACAAGAGTTGTGTGCCTCTTGTCCCGCACGGGTCAAATGTAGCCTGGCCACGGCAAGGGTGGTGTGAAGCGTTACCGTCTGCACTCTCCACGTGCATCGCAGGATAACTTGCCGTTCAGCATAGAATGAAAGTCGTCCTGTATGAAAGGATGCCAACTCGACTGCCGGCCTCAGCCTCAGGCTGCAAACGGCGACACTTCAGACCTACCGAGCCACTTTCGCTTTCATTTAGTCGGGCACTTCTCACGTATGGCTCCATATAGTGAGCAGCGTAGTGAAAACTCGCAGCCAGTTCTGCCGAGAACTGAACCTAGTTATGGCTGCAGCAGGAGACGAATATGATTTGGGAGCCACCCGCACGCACCCCAAGCAGAGACCTCGACTCCAGTGGTTAGCGAAGTTGGGAGGTGCACCAGACCGTGATATTCAGTGGCAAACAATTAGAGATTTCGTCGATAAGGATGGAACAATCACGAGGGCTATTCACGATTATATCATTGAGAAGAAATTATCGCGTCATCTTCACGAGCGCTCACTAGGACGTCAGCAGGGGGAGGCTCGGATAGTGGAGGAACGCACACTCGTTGGAGACGTGCATATTATGTACAGGCGCGCAAATAGTATATACTCGGTATTCCAGTTACGTATAATTTCATTCCAAATAGCCAGTAAAATTTTAATAGCACATGTTCGTAAAGTTGTGGATGAGTCTGCAGAAACCGCGAAATACCTGGAAGCTCTCATTGGTGTGCTGTCAATTTTTTGAGATTAGGAATCTGCTGTTCCTGCCCACTTGAGCCGGTATTGCACCCTAATCGCTGTGGACGGAATGTGTCAAGTTGGTTTTGCCTTTAGTGCATTTTCTAAAAAAGTGGGTGTTGTTTGTCGTTCTTGTAGCTCTTATTCAACGAAGGAAACTAACAACTAACACGACAAACTGTCGCTCAACCGGCCCTTTTGACTTTCCCCAGCCGAGTCATTCCCTTGAGGTACTACGATTACCCGACAGGGGTTGGCAACTGGTCGTAATTCCAATCGAACCCCAGAAAACCCACTTGCTAGTATCGGACATTGCGGCATGAATGTGGAGGATACTGTACGAGGTCGTCAACCGTCTTAGGAAATCTTGTGGGTCTGATCACAACTAGCCGTCGTAGGTACTGAGGCAGAAAGCCAGGCACGTGCGGGATCACAGTTCTCGTCGCCATCCCGGGTTCTTTCCCGTCTTATTTGGTTACCGTTGTAAGAGGGCCCCGAGCAAATTGCGATTACATGGAAACAGGGCGGGAAAAAGTAGAACACCAAATGGGAGCACTCGATGGAGACTGTGCCGAATATTGTTGTCCAGTATAGCGTCAAAGAAAACGCAATGAAAATAAGTCTCTTGTCACATCTGTCAGGTCGCGTTGGAACCGACCATCCTCAATTTCGAGAATAAACAGAGTCGGACGGAGTTTCGTTCTATTGACGAAACCGGGAACTGGATGACGTTTCTGGGATGGGAAGTGCTTTGCTCCTATACTCAAAACATTTCCAGTTTATGAATCAACAGAGCCCTGCCCGAAAGTCTCGAACGTTTGAAGTAGAACTGCAACTCCTTCTCAAAGTATTTTGGCACGGAAAGGATCTCAACCGTCTGTGTCGGACTACTCTTGAAGGTCGGCATGTATCTTGAGACTATTGCGTGGTTGCTTCACTTCGAAACTACGAGTGCTCTAAAATGACAGGTGAGAAACACAGTCGTTACTAACAGTCTTTATAATTATACATATACTGCCCACACGAATCGTAGACGACAATCGGATGGGTTCATTTGGAGCATCAAACCAGAATATCGACCATAAGTATGGATTGCTGCCCCAAAATTATGCCACAAGGTCCGCAGCAACCAAGAAGAGGAATTCGTTCCATGAGCCAGCGGCAAAATAAAGTAGCTATTAGGAGAATAGAGCCAAACACAACGCGATTCCTTGAAAGCAGAGAAAAGCGGAGAAGGCAACTCAACGGCTTCCGCAGGCTCGGCAGGGTCTCGTCGACCTCACAGACGACCAAACTTGTCAACAGGACTTAGTCATATGGGAAAACTTAGAGATCACATACATAGACACCGCAAGCTATACAACGGCTGGTAGTATATGGCAATACACTACAGTTATAAGCAATCAATAGAATTCACAGTCCAAATCGCAATTTCGTGTGGCAGTGAACATCCGTATATTTAAGCCCAATGAGTCGAAATCGTAAATATATCAGCACGCACAAGTCGGCAACTCGGAGCAGGACCATGCACAGCGAAAAAGCTGAAGCCAGCGTCTCAGTGCCTTGCACTATCGGCCGTCGGCCACATCAATTGCGATCGTTACGCTCTCTCGCTCTATTGGCCCTGCGGTAATAGCCCGGGTCCTAGAGACAGTGCTTCACAGTGAGGAAACGAAAGTATCAAAACGAAGAGAGCAGGTGGTCCAGAATCTAGATCGTGAGTAGTCTACATGGTCGAGCGGATTGATATCCGATGTGCAGTGAGTTTAAGGACTGGCAACTGTAAAGTCATGCTACTTTTCGCACTGTGATAGGACTGCTTGGGAAAATGTTCAGGACATGGATTGTGATAGAAACACCAAGGTTGCCAAGTGCGACCGATGCTTAGCGACACCATGTACGGAAATGTCTTAAAATAGCACGTACACTCGGGCGAAATTCATATTACCGATGACTGACTGAATCTAAGTGCGAGGATGCACTGGACTCAGGAAAAGACACAGAGTCAGAGTAACCTTTCACTTAATCAAGAGATGCGCACCATGTTCTGAGGTGTTTTCGGCCGTGCTTCTCTACTCCGCTGCCCTGTGGAGAGGTTCTGCTCCATTAATGTGCCTTAACGCGGTCAGGAATGCTCTGAGCTACCAATGATACGATCCTTTATTTCAAGTTGCTAACAGCTGTGCACATCGCAAATGCCCATTGTAGCATCAATGAATGGCTCTGGAAACAGACGTGAGTCGTCATCATGTCGGAAAGTGAATGAAAAATGTATGGGTCCATGAACGCATTTCGAGGGTATGAACTGTGGCGTATATACATTCCCATTTTTTTGCAATATCCAAACAGATAACGGTATTTGGTTGGTACCGTAAAGTATCTCAGGGATGGACTATTTCGTAGGATGGTCATGTTGTTCGAAACTTAAATTCAAACACATAGATACAATCGTGAAACTAGCAGTTTCACCATTACATCACTTGTGTGTGTACGTCAACTTCGGCTGTGACGCGTTACGGAGGGGTTCAAAGTTAGTCTCATTCACCACTTTCAGTTCTGATACGCGAATTCATACTCTAGGAGCAGTGTGAGTGCAAAGGTTCGCCGCAGCAGTACTTGATGGACTAAATACACAGTGGTAGAGTGTATTATAGTCGGAAGTGTAGACAGAACGTAAGCTGATGATTACATGATTATAGTATGAGAATCCACCTCGAATACGAGCTTCGGGCTGTGGGGTCTGAAACGGAATACCGACCAGTGTACCCAAAAAAATAATTCAATAGTCCGACTAAATAGCCGGCAACGGAAGCGCGGAATCTAGGTTTCGAAAATGATGTCTGAAATTGTGCAACGACATCCGAAAAGATATGGGGCAAATGCACCTAGTTCAAAATAAGATGAAGCGTTTGAAGCACTCAAAGAGAAACTGAAAGCTGGTGTGTTTTCCGGTACTTGAAGAGCAAATAACGTCCAAGGGATCTGTGTTTCGGACTATAATGAGGGAGACTCTTCTATTGTCGAAAATCACTTTCTTCGCAGACAACGGAAGACCTGGTGTCCTATCGGTCGCTGTGTCACCATGAATTGTATCCCGGTTGTGTACCGCAGCCTCAAATACCTCACCGTCGACGGATTCATACGTATCCAGTTTTATGCGCAGCCAATCAAGATCAGGCCGGACCTGAGGATCTCGTCCGGGTGCCGAAAACTTCTGGGATACCCACTGGACGCAGCTTTCCTCCTAGTTTTCCGGCACGCCTGGTACTCTGATCGCTTGCAACGTGCTATGTCATTCTCTCGATAGCACATTGAAGCTGCAGCTCAGATTTGAGAGGAAGCAGGCGACGGGCTGCGTGTACATGAACTACGGGGCACATTGTTGCGAAACTGTGTGCTCTGCAGCTCAGAGAGACGACCGTATCGGATAGTAGGTCTCTGTCAGAGTAAAAGTGAAATGACACCGTCCGTGAGAATGTCGGAATTGGACAGGCGTGTGGATGAGAGAGACCGAGCAGGACACCTAGATTCCTGTGCACGCGGTATAAAGAAAATTATCTTATTCAGAAACTCTGTGTTCCCGAGAACGTGTGCGTATGTCAGTCAGTACAGTCTCGTAGTGATCCAGTCACCTGCGTTTGTGCTTCCATAAATGGATGCGGAAGTTCACCGGATACAGTACGAAGGTTGGTGACACTCGTGGTTTATCAGACATTTCGCAGTACCAAGTCCAGTATTTGTTGACTCGGACTTTCAGTAACTGAATAACCAAGTCTATTCGTACCAGACCTCACCGTCCACTTGCAAACACTACGGGCCGAGTCCTACTAGATTCGGACGTCCACTTAGCGGAGGCCGAGGCCCAGTTTTACTAGCCGACATACTGCCGCCTATGGAAGTCCAGCAGCAGTTAAACTGGGTGCGGTACTCCGACACGTGTAAGTCCATCGGTAGTTTTACTGGACCATGACTGCACTCTCAGCGGTTCGGAACGCGATAGTGCTCGCCGTCACATATAGTCGAACTACATCTGGCGTCAACTGCGAGTGTTCGACTTCCGGTATACTTTCATTACACTTCTGTAGTTGAACATAGTCGCTTTGTGGGGCGTTTGTAGACAAAACCACGTCACCATCGTAACGCCGGGACACCATCTGCAGTATTCTGTTCCCTAGCTTTGTTCCGACGATCTACACCGTCGACACGTCCTCCAATCTCCCATATCTCGCCGCTCTCCAACCGTCCTACGCATCCTCCATAACATCCGTTTCAGATTGCGTCCCCCCACGTACCGTCATTCTCCTCTCCTCACACTGTATAGCCCCATGTACTACCACTCCCTACATCGCATCCTTCATCCTGCGTCTGGCCATACGTCAACGACGCCATACGCCTTGAACAGCTTGCACTCCAGTTCGTACCAGTACCTAACAAAATCTTTCGCGCCCTCTCGCCCTTGCCATCGCGAAAGGCCCACCTTCCGCGCATCGCGTCGCATACATCATATCTTCGTATTCGACATCCACGGGTTGCAGCACGCGCGGGATCCGTTCGAGCTCACATCGCTACTCCCCCCCATCGTATGTCCCTCCCTCGGCCTCTCTAACTCCACTGGCCCGCAATTTCGTCACTGCATCACAGAGCACATGCCGTACCGTTCTCCAACGACGAAACCATCCATTCTGCACAACTCCGTTCGGGTCCGGTACTCGTACATTCCTGGAGAATAAATGTCCCACCCAGCCTCCTCAATCTTGTCCCAATGCCAAATCGAAGTCGCGATGCTTACTTGCGCAAGCTGTCCCATCACAACGAAACAAAAATAAGTCGGATAATAACTTTACTTCGCTTCACGGTACCATTCTCGACCTCACTCGGCTCTCATCCTGAGCTGCTACGGCTTGGATAGGACCTGTCGTTCGTCATGGGGTTCCACAGTCTTACTGCAGTGCCTAAAACCTGCTCTAGTCTGTAGGAATGTTTGAAGTTCTTTCGGTGACGAGTATTGCAGTATCAGTACTTCTCGATTCCCACCCCTTCTTGTACAGTAGTACCTTTCAGCGAATGCATGATAACCACTAGTCCACATGGCCAACAGCATGCGTGTGTGTCGAACGGTAGGGACATCTTCCACCGTGGGCACTTTCACGTGCATGAGACGTGTGCTAGGTTCTGTACAGACGAAAGAGCTCACGAGTAGACCTATCGGCTTCTGCGTAGGAAGTGCCAGAGAAGAGCTCCACGCCTAGAACACATCGTTGCTCGCCGTTCTCCTACTACTCCTGCGAGTCCTTCTGCTTATAGCCCTCTTTGGTAGAGTTCGATACGTCCGGAGAGTTTCGGAACTGCCTTTACTACTAGCCAGACATCTTCTCCCCTTTCACTTCCCCGTCGTAATGCCACTTTCAAACATAAAGACATTCCGAGATAGTCCCTGTACTGGCACAACGCTTAACTGCCCGAGGTTGTCCTGTCAACTATTCGGACAACGTCATCTCTGCTTAGAATTTGCGGTCTGTAGTTCTCAGGAGCTCACCATCGCCTCACCCTGACGCCTAGGAAAGCACGGGTAGGACGAATCTCCTCCCATAATCTATTGCACTTTCTCTCGCCAATGTGGTTGAGACTATCTGCCCGTACACCGTTCCTTAGATCACCTCTTTCGTAAGGGATCGTGAATATTTTGTTGCGTGGTTTGATGACCACATGGGCTACTTGAATGATTGTCGCTGCCTGAGCCTCGCCTTAATGGAAAGGGAGTTTGACGATGAGGACTTCTTCGCCACTCTTCTCTTGAACTACAGCGGTACCTCGTTTGGAACCGTCTACTTCCGTGACTTTGTCCGGCTTCTGCATGGTCGGATAGATCGAGCGATCCGGGAGTCTCGGTACCACAGCCCTTATTGCGACCCCACGCCGAGCGAAACATATCTTTTTGCGCCTCGTGTATACACTGACATGCACCATTCAGCTTTTGAGGACCTCAAGAAAGAAGTCATGAGTAAAGATCTTTAAAGTGTCGTTCGCGACACTGAGACGCCGGGTCCCTCCTTGTTCATGTGTTGCAAGCAGATCTCTATAGGCAAATCTGCGACTTTATTCGAGAACAGAATTCTCATTACCTACGCCGCGCACGCGACGAGCATCATGTTCACTGTCCCTATACGCCGAAGCTGCAAGATGTCCCGCCGTACTGTCGGAAACTCTGGTCCTGTCCAGATTATCTCTACAGCCGAAGAAAGAGTCTATCCTCAATACGCATGGCCCTGACCCACTACGACATACGAGTTATACCCTTATCAGGTATGGAGACAGTATTACACAGATCAACGCTTGTTATAACGCACCGGATTGCGTCCGTGTACTGTGGCCTACAGATGAGAACGCACATGCTACGGAAGGTCCTGCCCAAATGTTGTAGATGGATCAAATTGCGCGCCCTCCTCCTCCTTCTCCCTCGTTTGGCCTATGCATTGCATCTCCTATCATCAAGATAGCCCCCGTTATATGGTCAGATTGCCGTACCCATCTCCTCGCCCCCCAACTCCACTGGCTCTATCATTGATTCTATAGAAACGAGTTGTACGGAGACCCCAATACATGGTCAGTTCTACCTACTCAATCCTCCCATTCAATGTATGTACCGTTCTCGCCGCACTGGAAATAAAAGCCGAAAAACTACAAAGTACTTTATGAGCTACTGGCTCACAAGTCCGGTTCGCCTCTCTCTCTCTATTTCGTACGCAGACAGTCCCTCGTTATGGATTTCAGCGAAATTGCGCGAGGAGTGATCCAGAATTATGGGCAGAATCTATCTCAGACCAGACATGCCTTCGCAAAGTACACACGTTCCCCGGCTTGATTCTTTGCGCGGAACGAAACGAAACATGACACCACAGTCTGGAGTCGAGATGGTGTCTGATACGCACATCCTTCTTACTGTCACATACGAGCTGTTCTCTGAAACCGCACTCATCTAATTCTCGGCTACTCAAGGGGCGCCTACTATGGAACCCTCGCCGTCTTTCTAACGAGTTCAGTCCATCCCCTCATTCATTGACTTCAACAGAACAATCTGAGCTGTATTGCTCGACGGCAACATCTTTTGCGAAACTATTCGTCATGACACAGTGCAAACAGTCCGTTGAATCTACGCCGATACGAAGGGCTGGTACTCGGCAACCAGCAGGGAGTTGGCTCATCGAGGCTGGCCACTTGGGCCTGCAACATGCTCCCACCGGGAAAGTACCTTTGCCAGCCAGTCTTCAGGGTGTTCAAGTTCCATGATGGACGCATACGGTCACGTTCCGTTGAGCTGAGCATGGTACCCATGCTACTCGTCAACGGCATGGATCTCCAACGAGCATCAAAACAGTACTTTATCTTTCTCAAGATCACACGACTCATTCTACAGAGAGTAGTCACCGTAGTTAAGCTTCCGGACCTTGCTGAGCTACTACTACATGAGCTTCACGTTATCTTCCTCACCCTTCGAGCGCCTCAGACCCATCCGTGCGGGCGGTGCCGAAGAAGAGCGCTCGGTCCTCTCGCCGTCCGACAGAGAGGTGGTTTCCGGCGACATTCAGAAGAAACATTTGGGGCGTTGGAACAGTTTACCTGTAGAGCAGCTACTCCGCGCGCTCATAATGCCAGCAATTATGTGCGCTATCCTTACGAATAGACTATGATCTCTTGAGCGGCTGCATTTGCCGTTGCAGCGCGAGTTTCCAGGCAATTGCAAGAATGATCAGCTCCCTGTTCCTGGCTCTACACACACGAAGCCAACTACAGCCGTCGCCTAGTTTTAGGACGGTGACCTTGGGTACTCGTTGCAGTTCGCACGGCAGATCGGTAGACTCGGCACGATATCCTCCAGGCCGCCGAAAAGAAATCTCGCCCTTGACGGAGGACCTACTGCTACCCGTTCAGTCCTGGACTACAACAGAATAGCTCCGGTGTAGCTCGAGGTTTGGGCAGTAGTACTGTTGCAGAGTCTGCGTCTTTTCGACCAACGAATCTCTCCACCACTGGTGTCCTACGTTTGCGAATCTGACGACGACCTATTCGGGCACGCTGTGTGCGCTGCTAGGGGCCTATAGAAGTGCCGCAAGCCACGCATGGGATTTCATTCTCTTGGCCCAAATCCGTACGATGGACTTGAAAGCGCATGAATGCAGGAAGTGTTGCCCTAGTCGTCGTGCGCACCGCGGAATGGCTTCTAGGGGCTATAACGCATATTATTTTCGTCGTTGTCGGACCGTGGCTTCATTCCCGGACCGGCACACACTTTACCCCCGTGACCAGACCTTGCTCGCTTCCTCCACGATTATCGCGTGGAGCTTCGTCGATCTACTGCGGAGAGACCAACCGTTGGCAAGGTACAGAGAAATACTTAGCCCTTGCTTTCGACGACATGGACAAGAGAAGAGAGCAGAAATTATAGCTCGAAAGGCATCAAGAGGGTGAGGTGTCGCACGGGGAGTCTACCCTGCTTCGCGAAGGACGTGCGACCATACAGGGGTGGAAATGTATGGCGTGCATACTCATATTGCTAACACTATACCGGCGCAGGCGGTCAAGTTAGCTGTGTGTTAGCTGCAATCACATTCACTAGAACAACGAAAAGCAGGGATCTGGTCGGCAGTACGCGCGTAGGGAGATGATATTGTTGGGGCACAGCCGTCGGTCCGCAAAACAGTGGCAGCACCGGCTTGTTGATCGTTCGAACCGAACAAAGACGGCATGGGCGTTGTCTCGTGATGCTCAATCAATCCTACACAGGCTCCCTCCTGCCCGTTAGTTCCGCTAACCTAGGACTACGGAGCTGGCTCATCGACAACCATCGCCGGGGTGGTGACGTCCTCATCTGGCCGCTCGCTGGTGTGCTTTTGGGACCGTCTCCCAGCACTAGTGTATCTCTTATTTCTGCGCGTCCCAGTTATTGATGTCGCACCACTTGACGGGTAGAACAGGATACGTGGAGACTTGGGGAGAAGTAGGAGATCGAAAACTTTGTTGCAGTTCGTGTGGACTGCGCAGAACAGATCCCAGCCAGCGCTGGTATCGATGCCCTCATACGGACACAAAAACGACGACAACGATCACGGACGTTTAGAGTACTAGCAACGTCGAACGGAAGAAACGGAAATAAAGGCCACTAGCCTGCAAATAAGCAGTTTGGAGATGGAGGATATTTCGGGCTCGGTGGGCGGTATATACGAAACGGGTTGGCATCCGCTGATGTTACAGTACATGAGCAGACGAAAGTTGTTTTCCTGGTTCTTTTTTGTCATGGCGGTCTGCACATATGTTCGAACATCTATAAATCCCTACCCCTATCATCGATACAAACGCTCGAGACCCGAGAAAGTTCGCCTACGTTTGCCCATCCCGTCATAGAGACGCCAGAGGTCGTAACTGCTTTTACAAAACAGTAATATGACCAGTTGTAAACGGCTCATAACCTCTCCCGCTTCCCTATCTGTCCTCAGTACGAAGCTTGCGCATATGCGCCCACAGGATGAGATATAGATTTTTTTTCACACCGGTACGTCGACGAGGTCCCCGCTACTTGTTCTTCGTCCGTATTCATCTGTCTTTCTAGCAGACCTGAAGATGAAATTTTCGGGTCTGTTTGCGATACTACCCACCTCCCTTCTTGCATCTTCAGTATTGCGGGTAGTCTTTTTCTTCTTCCGTTTGCACCATACTGCAGCCATGCAGACAACTGGCCTGAGCCGACCGATGGAAGCCGGCGTGTCCTTTTCTTCCCTTCTAGCTCTTTTTTCCCACTGGATTGTGTGCCAAGTCTGATACTACGAAAGCTGAGATGCCACCCTTCCTGTAGCTCGTCATGACGGCGATTGACGAGGCAGTAATGGGGACCAGGAAGCTGCCACAGTGAATGGGGAGCAGGATGAGCCTGGCAGCGACACTCGCACTGCAACCTAAAATCAAGGCCGAGCTGCTCGCCGGCTGGCCACCAGGCAGATGAAGTGGATATTTTTAGCAGTCCTGCCCACTGTATTGCTGCTGCGAAATGCCAGACGGGTCGGGGAGACCGAGGACGTGATGTGCAGCTCGAATAACTACGACATGTTCCTCATTGTTGGCACTAAGTTCATCCCATCCATGTTGGGTATGGTATGTGATGTGGATCGGGCGTGAACCCTTCCAGTTGCCGGCCCCAGAACCTTTGGTGTCTTCATGTTCTCTGTCGCGGTTAAATCATACAAATCGCGGGGCTGCGGTAAACTCGCCTTTGCTGTCAAAAAGATCGTTTCGGCCGTAAACTCCCTCGCCTCTGCTGTGCAGCTGCGATGCCGGGAGTAGACGAGGCTAAAGAAGGCTCTTCGTTTTCAGATGGCAATGTGCTAGTCCGATACTACCTTCTGTTTCATTTGCGTCTTCAATGCTTGCAACCTTGTTGTTAAGCACTGACAACTTCGACCTGATGGTGCAATGGAATACACTCGAGCAGGTTGCGCTGGAAGTCTGGAGGGGAGGAGAAGCGGTGCTGCGCCATGGGGTCGACCTACGGACAACGAGCCCGCAATGCGAACGGTTTCGATCACGCCCCTGTCTCCGCGGAAATTCATTCCTACGAATGACAAGTTGTACGAAATGAACCACCACACAAACTGGCCATGTTTAGACCGCTTTAAGTTCCACGATCACTGCTTGCCAAAGGTCGTCATCGAGTTGAGAGAGGATACTTAGTCGGCTCTTACGATTCAATGTGAAGCCCATGAATATGACGGGGCACGTTCAGAGCGTCTCGAGCAGGACTCATTGTCGTCAGATCCCGATTTGGTGTAGCCAAAACCGCGTCATTGTCGATACATGACGGAGCTGGCTTCTACGCTTGGCGCGCGACCGTCCCCATCGCTTCCTCTATTTATTTACTTCGGGCTGGAGGAGAGGATAAAGATGGATCCGCAAGGAAGCGATAGCGAAGTCGACGAAGGAATACAGCCTAGACGTCCGACGTGAACCAGCGAGGCTTTGCGACCTACTCGTGCTTCAGTCATAGCTATGGGGGAAGAACTCTTCTGTGAAGCGCCGAAATTAGCAGAACGCACTTTTATATGGTCACCGTCGGGGAGGTGATCCGAGAGGGCGGAGGCGTACGCGGCTCTTTCGGCAGATATTCCGGTGGACTCGCTGGGCATGATGGAACCGCACTGTTGGGTCCATAGATATAGGTTCCAGCACTTTTTCATTCTCCGTGGTGACCATTCAGGTCGGTGACGGAATGATGATGTTCAGCTGCTGTTGTCTGATCTCGCATTGAGCCCCGTGTGCGAGGTGGTGGTCGGAAATTCTGCACGTGATGCCCTCAATCACAAGAATGTGGACGCCTCCATCTCAATCTTCGACACAGTGCCTGCCAGAATCGAAGGCATCCTTGGTAGCCGTCTACAGTTCGCCACGTTCCCTTCGCGTTTGAAACGATACGGACGAGAAATGTGAGACGAAGGGAGTGACGGGGCGAGTATGTTGAATGTAAAGTGCTGGACGGGCCATGTCTTGAACTCGAACAACCGGCGAAGGGTACAGGCCCGAGTTCGACGTCATTACTCGCTAAACTCGTTACGGAAGGGTTGTGCCCATGTGGTGGATAGGGAATGGACTGTGCACCTCTGGTAGAGGGCCATACCGTCCGAGAGATAGCCGGACCAGTTACGGTACCAAAGCAAAGCATATGTGCACAAATTAAGCGTAGCATTAAAGAACTATATATTGATGTTGTCTAGCAACTATAAGCCTGACACGTGGTCAGAAGAGTTGCGAGACGGAATCGCTAAAAGATGAGTAAACCTGACGGGAAAAGCATCATGCATATGAGTGCGCCGGTGTCGTAGTACATCACACTACAGGTATCTGTATAACACCAATTAGTCGTAACCTGCGTGATTGCAAAAGGATGCGTGGAGCTTGCAAGATATTGCCGTCTCGTGGGGTACGAGAAGGATGATGATTGTCGCAGTCAAGCTCTAGAGAGCTCCATTACTCCGATTTCCGAAATTGTTGTAAGCGTCGCGTGCCATACTGGTGGCCCTCGATGGGTTTCAGCGCTTAACACAAGGTACTCATCCCGCACGAACTGAAATGTTTCCGCGAGCATGCGGAATCAGCCTCACGGTGCCCCTCCTCGGGGTCCTCAGTACTCATGTGTACCGAGAGACATACTCCGCTCGATTATGAGCTGCGCAGAGGACCTAGTGCCTCCCATGCGAGATTCACGGCAGGCAATACGCAATCAGTCAGGGAAGAGTGCTGGCGTCTTTGATGGGCAAGACCTGCCAACATAGAGCGCAGGACCGACAAGACTGAGCTTGTGGTGGTGCGCCCGTCGACAATTAGAAAGGAGGGTCAGCCACTTCGATTGTTTGCGGGGTGAGTCTCAGCGGAAGGCCAGACAACTTCCCCGTGGATGGGACACTCCTGCATGGAAACTTCTGTAGGCATTGGCTCGAGAGAATGAGGATGTATCAACGTGCAAGTTGGGGGGTTGACAACAAACGGCTGAGACAGGTACCTCGTGTCATGAAAAGTCAAGTATAGTCCCGTGAAGGCCTGGGGTATATGGTTTGCATTCTACTCTGACCTTCCGATGTTGGCAGGTTTACGTGTGAGGATCAACTCGTTTATGGCGATGAGCAGGCGCTGAACATGGGTACTTGTACAGCGTGAGCCAAAAACGGAGAGTTTAATGGGTATCAAGCAGAATTGTTGCAAAGAAGTCTATGCTCACTGACATTTGTGAGGATCAGTGTAGCGCGTCAGATTCTATATGTACAACAGCTCCTGAAAAACTACGGCCATAAACACAGCCTCAAAGCCTATCGTCGAAATTTACAGAGTAGTATGAGTTACAATAATCTGAAACACTATCCGCATGTACAGGAACCATGTCCGTCTAGGATGCCGTGCCAATGGCACGACATATAGCGACTTGAACCGAGGACAAGGAATGGTTGTTAGTCACATTTTGCGATTCTGGTGCCAACGTAGCGGAAAAAAAGTGCTTCACAACATCCCATTACCTCGATTGAAAGGTGTCGCCAACGACAAGGACTGTGGGCATCTCTTATGAGGATACATCAACAGCAAGTCATTGTTTTTCAGATTGACTTTCGTGACATCCACCTCCTCACATGTTCGCACATGAACATGTTCAAGCCCCAGGCACTAGTGATGTTCTCTCCGACTGTGAGATTTGTATGTGTCTCGAATGGAGAATTCTGCTGTTCTGGTCCGACCAGATCTCCGTTTTTCCGGGCGTGACGCCATTTGCCGCTAACAGAGCCGGATCACACTTTTGCAGTCGTCCTATCTGTCACGCTCTTGCATTACGACTTTCAGTTGTCTGTATTTCCATTGTGTGCGGCTATGAGTCCACCAACCTCTGCAGATTGGTTCCGCGTCTTCATCTCTGCGTTTCCATTAACGATTCCCTCCTGCTTCATTCTCGCCGTTGCCCGTTTCTCAGGACTGCAGTACTTCCGATATGATCGACATATTTCAAATCATGACATATACCCATGGCTTTCCATCTGTACCAATGGAGCTGCAGTGCGAGTCCAAGCATCAGTCGCGACTGTAGGGTTCCGCAACGTCTACAGATCTCCGGCCAAATTGGGCAGCACTATCCGCTAACTCGGAGTTCCAGCCATGTGAGCGCCAGTGACAGGACGTCTCGGGCGACGTGCGGCTTTCAACCAATCGCGTGTGACCTCCAGGGACTGTTGACGGTGGTGATTCCGATGGGCTTTCCGTGAAGATGGAATGGCATCGAAGTGCTGCCGGACTTTTGTGAATGTCGACTACGAGTGGCCCGATGTGTACGAGAACTTTTTGGCCGATTTTAGAGCCATTGCACGTGCCCTGTGAATGGACAGACGCCATCATCGACGGCTTTCAGGCAGACGCTGCTCATAGGGGCCCTAAATACCTCCTTTCGGCCATGTTGGTTACATTTTGACGGTATGACAGTCCCTGGCTACCGAATATCGCTGACGGGCTCATGCGGGATGGAAGAGTATTGTGGGAAGGCATCAAGTCTGCTAGGATAATCCGCTTTCATTGCGGTCGAGCTTTACTTGGCCTCATAAAGCAAGAAAACCCGCACAAATTGGGACCGACAGCGTCTTCGCGTAGGCGTTTGGCGTTGCACGAATGGAGCATGTATGACAGATACGGCACTCATGTCCGACACGTCGCAGGAGAAAACCTCCGACGCACTTGTGGGCATCAGGAACCCCCTCATCCATTGCCTCAAGAGTGTCGTCCATTTCCTACTGGCTCTTGTCGCTGGGAACAAGACGGAACCGCCCTATTTTTTGAGAAGGGGGCAGCGGGGGCAATAGCGAAAGCGATTCTACTGTCAGCAGCGAGCTCATCTGTCTACGGCCACCATATACACGTCGCCGAGATGTTTCCGTGCCGATTTCGCCTTGTGGAGGTGCAAAGGGACCTCCTCGTCAATAGCACGCCATCTGAGAACTTCGGCACCGACCACGTTGAGATCGTGCGTCGCCGGTTGGAGTGGCGCGATTTTGCTACTCTGTTCATGACTTCCACGTCGGGCTTCATCAGCAAGTCGGAGAGCGACCACAAGTTTCACTCTGACGCTTCTCAACCATGTCTGCCTTTTGTACAAAAGAGGCAGTAATCTTGGGACAAGGTTTGGGGAAGCTTATGACGTCCTGCGTCACACGCATCGCGATCAATGCATTTGCGCAATCCGCTGCTAGGGCCAGGGCAATGACCACTCCGGCCCGAGTGACAGCCCCGATTGCTCCTACTTATAGACGCAACTCCTTGGGCCCCTTTCCTGCTTCACACGTGACTGCACCTGGCCCGCAAATTACGGCGTTGTGAACCTGAAATTTGCTCGCTTCCCCGAAAACTCCTTCCCTAAAGAGAGTAGCTGCATCACGATCACAATCCACCCCTCGGCTCGTTGAACTTGCCCCGCTTGGGAACTGTGGCGGAATCACGAAGGCTGTTAAGCAGTCGAAACATGACGGCAAGGGGAAGGCCAAGTGAGGAAAGGAGGCGAGGAACAAAACAGATAGGAGTGAAGCGGCGCAGAATAGCAACAGTCAGGCGGAATTTGCGGAACGAATTTTCAACGACAACGTACCGGACCAGCTGGCGGTCGACAACGCCTACGAGGAACGCATCTTCGATCAGACCTTGCAAACGTGTAACGAACTCGCAGGCAGAGCGCGCTAGACCTGGAGGAGGACCAGGTGCTGCTGATGATGGCGGACGACCCATACCCTATGCTATGGCTGACCTCCATCCACATACCCATCGAGCACCGGGTCCACTCGTACCCCACCGTCAAGGACGTTGTAACCGTTTATCGGCTGCGGTTTTTCATGGGTAGCGACGTCGACCCAAGTCAGCGTGATGGTACCGGGGTGGGTTCGAATTTCTGGAACCCCAACGGGCCTCAGACGCGCGCGTGGTTGACTGTAGCAGACGGTGGTGACTACTAGACTCTGTGCGGTACTGTGCATGCGTAGTATGAGAAGCAAAAGGTCCAGCTCAGTTGTTTTGGGTACACTCTGGTAAGGAGCTTCGTTGACTACAGCAGCGTTTTGCGCGCAAGTCGCTATTCAGTAACGCTGACCGCCAGGTGGAACCTCTGTCCGGTTGGGACCTGTTTTCGATCATTATAAGCTCTTTGAACTTGAGGAAGGGCCGAGATAAGGGCCGGATGAGGCCTAGCGGAGCCTAACCCGTAACGAAGGAGAAGACAAGTACAACGCGAAAGGCATCATGCTCGGAATCGCGCATTGAAATGGTACACCTAGCCTGGTGATAACCGATTCCAAGTTAGTGATGGAGTGGTTCCGGGCTTGGCCAAGGAGTGCGGAACTGGAAGCGTGGACAGGCAAGTTTGCCGCGCACTTCCGTTGGAGGACAAGCTCTGGCACGGAGCGCTTCATTACGGAGACCGGCAGTCGATGTCCGCTTTCTGGGAAGGACTGCAAGCGGAAAGAGCTGCATGACGCTGCATAATGACTTTCATGCGCTACAGAAGGGGGGGACGCTAGACTTTTTTGGAATTCTGAGTGCGGCGGTGGGCTGTCCGTTACGGATATGTCACTAATCGAACTTCTCTGGACAAGGGGAGGAAAGTGAGCAGGTGCCGAGGGCAACTTCGAATGAGATAGAGGAGGTCGTTGTTCTCATCATCTCTAGTTTTTCTGCGTGCAGGAATTTCAGACTCACCCGGACTGGTTATGAGTGCGGTCGAACCGAGGATGTAATGGTACAGTACCGTGTGTAATCTATGGTGGAGACAAAGGGCCTTCGGGGTCACTTGTTCTATACACGGAAAGGACTGGCAGACAACCTGGCCAGGCAGATGGCACTTGTTACCGTTAAAAATATTAGAACGGCTTAGGCTGCGAGGAGTGCGGACAACGCGGGGACAGCTTGGGCTCTATATTTAGACAATGATGGGAGTCGTAGCGCCAATGAGATGCATTCTAGAGACTCGAAGGTCGCTTCCGACGACCACAGGGACTTGACTGCCGCTTCGGCGAGTAGTGAAGGAGATCGAGGAGTTATACGGCAACAGCACAGAATAGCGTCCAGTGTAATAGTGTCAAGTAGCAAACGCCGGTACGACATTCACTTTAACGAGACTGGCCGCACTATTGCGGCTAGGAAAGATATGAGCTCAGCCTCGAGATTTGTTGCCCAGAAACGGGGGTAATTTTCTGGTTACACAAGCGGACAATGGAAGATCGCGTAGTAAGTTATTTTTGCAATTGCTGCGGTATCAGTAGTTGCAGAGCTGAAATCCGCTCTCGTAGAAACACATAAGTAGACGGATGGGCGAGCTATATTGCGAACAACAGCATTCATACATACCTCTATTCTAACCGATGGAAAGCTAAGAATATGTCACTAGAGACATTCAACCGATCATACAAAGCAAACTTTTTTGCGCTCCATTGAATGCACCTGAAGCATGTCTCTTGTACGTGTACTCACGCTTTTCTTTCTTTATGAGCTGTGTGTGATACCTGTGAGCTTTGGTGACGGGAAAAAGTCTGCCCTCGGGGGCCTGAGGCGGTCGTTTACGCCATTGCTGTAGCAAAGACTGAGGGGCGTGCTGGAGCCTGTTCGCCCCTCTTCACTGTGAACCTGGGCGGTGGTATAACACTGAAAGGAAATTGTTCAGTGTGGACTTTTGCCGGTGCGACTGAAGGTCTCATTGTCGATGGTCCTATGCCAACCCCTCGGCGTAAACCACGCAGGAGCATCTGTATGAGCTCGTGCGCGCATTACTTGTCAATGACCGCACCAACGAGAAAGCAGACCCGATGCCACATATCCATGTCAAGGGGTGGGCATGCTACGTTGGAGCTTCGCGACACAGTAAACCTTTCTATTGTCGGAGTTCACTAATCTAACGCCGTACACTAGCCCGCGTCCAGTCCGCCACTCCTTACGTCAGGTAGAAAGTGGTTCTTATTTGCGTTCCATTGTGGATAAGATACTATGTGAGGGGTCAGTGCGTAGTTTTAAACTTTGTCTCAAGAGATACAACGTTGTCAAAAGTTAGGATAGTCCACGCCAGTTGAACATTGACATGCATTATTCGTAGTTCCAATGAGCCTTAGATGTGGCGTAAAGCGCATCGCGGCCGGCAATGTAGCTCGATGCAATCTGCTGAAAGCCATTTAACAGTACGGAGGGTCCAGTATAAGTAAATGTGCGTAGAGTAGGGTATAAGTCAGCGTTCATCTTTGAGATACATAGGGTGAAATGGGCAACTGCAAAGTACCTAACAATTCGCATTGTGAGCTGGACACTTTCGTAGTTGATAATCTGCGCCCGTTCAATGCAGACGCTGGGTAGACCTGGCATTCTAAGACAGGTTTCCTAGAAGTTGATGCTCGTGCGAGAATACTCTCCTGTTGCACGTGCTTGCGGCTTCGAATGCCACGGATATCAATACTCCATGACAATCCAAAACAAGGCGTGATAGGTAGACGGTTAGAAACAGTACTATACCTGACGGAACTCCGCACCTTTATCGACAATCGCAGAGGCACATTGCAAGTTGTGCAACGCCTTAGCTACTTATTTTCATTGGAACCGTACAAATGATCTTCGACTACTCCGACGATTTCATTCATCGATTCCGCCTTCCGCAAAATCCCCTCTTCACCTTTCCCGGATAGGAAACATTCGCGTCATCTACTCGATGGTCATCACGTACTAAAATGTTCTGTTCATACTGCAGAATGCTCAGCACACGGTAATCACACACCTTCCCGGACGGTCTTTGCTACTGCATCGTGTCCTAGAATTTGCCTCGCACGGCTAAGCCAAGCTTGGGCTCTGCGTCCTTCTAATTTCAGTCACATGGTTCGGGGAGTACTCCATTCCTGAATCGCAAACCCATGACGCGCCGTCTACGGGTCGACGAAATTGCGCGTTACTCTCGGCGATGTTCATCTGCGTTAGCTTACCCAGAATCAGGCCGATTTTGGAATGCATGAAAGCAATTAGATCGTCCTACGTCCATTTGTACCACGGATACCTCACCGTAACGAAATGTCAGTCAAGAACGTATTGTAAACAGTGTAAGGCAAATAAGGACTAATTTGTACTCCGCATCAGGTATGGCACATCCCACAAGTGCTGCTGGACGGCGTCAGTATAAGGCGTACCAAACTTGAGACGTTGAACTGTATCGCCAGGCTCAACCTTAATGGTTTTATCCTTTGCATTGCGTTCGTGCAGTAGAGCCTGCTTCTGGCATCTCCCGTAACTGCTTAACAATGCGCGGACGACATCATACATCTCGGACCGCGCGGTCTGCGCCGAAGCGTCGCTATTTGCAGCGCAGGTCTGAGGCCAACAGCCGAGTGGGCATCCTATTTTACAGAACAACTTTCATGCAGAGCTGAACGGCAACCTACCCTAAGATGCACGTGGAGAGTACAGGCGCGAACATTTCACTCCATGCTTGCCGTAGCTGTGCTAAATTTGACCCATGCCGGACAAGAGGCATAGAATTCTCGTGCTGAACAGGTCTTACACGTATCATACGAAGCGTAGAAACAAACTGAACCGCGACTCGACGTCAGAGACAGGTCATAAACGCGTAGTTTGTGGTGTTGTAAAGCATGTCATTTTAAAGTCGGTGCTCTGTCACTGGCAACGTGGGCTGAGATCTACACATGTGAAAATAATTGGGCAGATAGATGTTCGTTGTCATGTTCAATTTTGCACATCTGTCTGCTCATGTGTTTTTGCCTGTGTAAATCTGAGCCTCTTTCACTAGTGACACCTCCGTATGCTAATTTTTCAGTATGTCTTAAACCTCTTTTCCCTGGTGTAGCGGCCTCAAAATTTCCCCCTTTTCTGGACGACCTTTCTTGCGGCTGAGACCAAGTCTTTCTCAGCGACCGTAGTGCGGCTCGTTCGCCAGAACCACTTTTCGAACCGGCACGTAGTGTTTAAGTGTGATTTACTTCACGCCATTCAGCCACGTCTTCGCATAGCTACTTTATCTTCCTCACTACTTGCCGGAACGGCAATTAAATCGTACGAGTTATCGGAGTCGAAACCATCATCTCTAAGACTGACCTCATTTGCCTTCTTCTTCCGTTTGCGTCCGAGTCTGCAAACCCAACCGCGTTTGCGTCGTCCACACTGTCCGACTCCTTGCCGCTTTCGTTACTCTTATGACTACGACGGGCCATCTCCCCGGCCGGGACCTCCGTTAGCCCTCTCAGTACGAAGAACACCTGGCCTGTCACACCTTTCCGTTCCGGCATAAAGTACACATATTAGTGTACTGGCAACTCATCCGCAGTGTGGTCCTTGTACCCAGCCCGGGGGTGCGTCAGACGCCCATGCCTGAAAAACACAGAGTAGGGCGGCAACATGAGCTTGTTCATCTTTAACAACGCTGCCGCTGCCCCCTGCTCGCGCTCCTCCCCGTATGCAAACAGATATAACTATGCACACACCCACAACTGGAAGCCCACTGCCCCACTCACGATTGCAAAAAAGCCCAGTGTCTCCGCTTTCAATGACTCGTCAAAGTCATTGTGCGACACTCGTCGCGGGCAGTTATCCCCAGTGCCCAATACCCGACCCACCGTCTTAGGCATTAATGGCTTCGTCCCAGATATCTTCCTCAGATCGTCATAGGCGGCAAGCTGAACCACCAACACGTCGAGCTGCGCACGCCTTCGCCAAGCCCACACCAAATCCCCACTTGACTTGCAGGCTTTCATCACCAGGCGTCATGTACTAGAGTACCGTGCGATTCCCATTATCTGGCTTGCTGCGTACCCCTCGTCTTCACCCTTGCTTACAATCACGTTCAACCAGCTCTTATTCGGCCCCTGTTGCAGTGCATACTCGCCGTTGAATGTGGTAGAACCGAGCGAATACAACTTTTCGACTGGGGAAAGCTTCAGCGTAGGCACCAACATTACAGAATCGGGGCCTCTGCTCGGAATGCCACTGCAGTCAGCGACATTGTCAAGGCCCGTGTAGCCGACGTGCTGAAGCTCCCCTTGTCGCTTCTCAAAGTAGGCATATCCTCTGCAATAATCGTCACCCCCTTCTGTTACGTTCCTCCAGAACTGTGTCTGAGGCCGGTTGGGCTTCCAGATATCCAGCCCCACATCAATACCCTCGAGCTCGGTACAGTACACGTAGCTGCCAGTGAAGAACTGAAGCCAGAGGATGTCTACAACGTCGTTGATGCAGCGGTACAGGTGCGCGCGGTGCTCCATGGGTATGTTGATGAGGAGCAGCCAGAGCACGCAGTGCGGGTCTTTTGCCGTCCACCACCGCAACTCTTCTTGATCGTGATCTGGCGGGCCGACGTAGGCCAGATATTCGCAAGTGAAGGGTGATTTTTCATGCACGACGGTCTTGTCTGCAGTGCCGACCGGCACCTGGTTCGGAACCTCGTCGCCGAACATTTGCGGAGCACTTTCACGTTGGCCGGTGACCTCCTGGGCGACATTGGTCTTCTCAGCGACCTCGCGTCTCGACTGCCCCACTGCCCATTTCACTCCCCCAGACATCTCCGTCTGCACAACCTCCACAAATCGAGGCATTGGCCGTCAGAAAGGTGCAGCGGTTCTCTCCGCGGCAAGCGCTTTAGTGGCAGCCATCACTCCTCGGGCCCTCCGCGCACGGACTGCTGGTTCGAGCGCAGTTGCGCGGGAAGCAGGAGCTCGCCTGCCACAGCGGCGTGTGAGTGACACAGCAGCTGGGATCGTCGCGCGAGCCAGGGCGATGTGCTTCCTGCGCCCGGGAGCAAAGTGCTCACGTACCTTATTCGCGAAGCGCGTAGCGCGGGCCTTGTTCCTCTTCTTCAGATCTTCTGCAGAGTCATTGTCTCTCTTGGATGAGATGCGACCCTCGGTTATGCAGGGCCCGTTGACAGAATTTCTGGGGATTTTCGAATGACCAATCTCAGTCGCCAGAAAGTCGACAGGACTGAGACTCTACTCCTTGCCTTCCTTCTCAAACAAGTCTAGGCAGACTTGGAAAAGCTGGCGTGCACACGCGTAGAAAGCTTCAGGGTCAGCCTTTCCGTCGCGGTCCGTGTTGTTGATGAACCGCAACGCGGAAGTCATGAATATAGCTACGACTGGAGGGCTCTCTCCCGAAAGATGCTGTTCATCGAGGTGAGTGAGGCCGAGCTTCTTAGAGGTCGGAGTATCCAAGGTCAGGTCGCGCAGCACTTTCACGACGCCTGAGTCTCCGACGAAAAACTTCGCTACGCGTACGTAGCGGCGGTGGGCAGACAGGCTGGCTACTGGCAGCAGAATGTCCTAGGTCATTCCTACCGCAGTTCCCTTCTGACTCCACGCTACTAGGTCCATGCTGTTCTCCATGGCGAGAGCCTGCATGAGGTAGATGACACTCATGAGGTTGTGGAAGGAAGACTTGCCAATGCGGACCAGTTCGGCAGAGGTGTTCTGCTCGGAGTCGTCTGATGTGATGTCCGTATACGTCATGTCTCGTCAATCCTTTCCACGGATAAGACGAACTCGGAGGAGCTCGCGAGACCATGCCGTGTTGTCATTTTCTTGTTTCAGGCTAAGGACAGCTTTGCAGCGATGAAGGCCGTCTACTATAGCACACCTCACACCTTCACGCAACACCGTCCCGTCCTTGATGGTCTCATCAGTGATATCAGGTAGGGAGGGATTGTCGCACCGTCGCACTGTAACCGACATGACGGCAAAGTTGCACATATAGCCGCGCTGAATTATGCTGGCCCGGGGGCCGTCGATTGAGGCTTCCGTGGTTTCGCGAAGAACGTACTGCGGCTGTCTGGTCTGCGCAATATATACTTAAACGTCGGCGGACTCGTAGTCGGCCTTTCAGAAAGTCCGACACGATACCGGCTGCTCCTCGACCTCCACGGCAACCACGTCAGAGTCCTCACCGTCCGAACTCTCTGGTGCTCGAGAGCGGTTAGGCGAAAGCATGGCCTGGCCTGAGGCGTCCCTCCGCAGGCGTTTGCGTGGTGATCAATCCGATGGAGAGGGCTGCACGCCTGCTTCGGCACGGAACTGCTCCCCCGTGGCCGCCGGTTTCGGTTCTGGCTCCGACTTTACCTCAGGCTGCCGCACGGTGCCCGACATGAGCGAGTCGCGGTGGGTGCTCGTGATGGGAAGTCAACTAGTCACCTCATAAGTACGCCACTTGCGAGAAAGGATCAACAGTGGAAATGAAGGAGGAGGTATTATATAATGGGAAGGCCGAGAACATGAGAAAAGATCCTTGTGCGGGGTTGGGCGGGCGGGTGGCGGTTAGGAATGGAAAGACTGAGGGAAGAAATTGATAGCGCAGACAGGTTAGGGGCACGAGGATCACGGGAGATTGAACTGCCACGGTTGGCGGCATTCATCGTCGCGCGCAGAAAAAAGTAATTCTGAGCACGACGCATTAGCTGCACTTTCCGTTTGAAAAGTATATGATGTATAATATCGGGGGGGTTCCACTGGTGACAGTGACTGCGATCTACACATGTGAGAGTACATGGGCAGATGAATGTTGTTTTTCAGGTAGACGTTCGCTTATCCATCTGCTGATGTGTTTTCGCATGTGTATATCCCAAGCCCTGTCACCAGTGAAGGCCCCGCAACCCCAAATATTCTACTTACTTTCCCAAGTTTCGTGAAGGGCGCGCCACTGTTCGTTACTGCTGTTACGGACCAGAAAAGTGAGCCTGTGGGAGCCCATCGTGTTTCTGGCCGCTGCAATCCCCGCCTGCGATACAAAAGGCACACACCTGCTCCTACAGCAGGACGCCTCACACCCTCTTCATATAGACTTATCAACGCGGTCTCTCCTGGTTTCCTTGCTTCGTCCTCGTCTGTGCTCCCCGTACTTCTATCCACGTAGTTTCGCTTGCGCCGCTTGCAACCCTCTGCTCCTCCCCGCTTGCATCCCCATCATTTCTGGGCTCCTTTCCCACTTTCGTTCCTCACCGAGCTGTAACCATGGCGTCGACGGCCCTCAGCCGGCCCGGGACTGCCGACGTGTGCTCGGCTGCCTTCATTGCCGCTCTCTCCTCGTCCGAGGTCAACGCGAAGTTTCATCTTGAGAAGTTCCACATATCGGCCTTCCTGCACTCTGTCATCACAGCAGACGACGAGGCCTCAATGGCGATTCCGGAAATTGCCGCCGTAAAGAGCGAGCAGCGCAAGCATGGCGGCGACTTCCACACTTCTCTCGAGAGCGAAAACCCGGTCTCTCGCGAGCTGGACAGCGGGCAGGTGAAACAGATAGTGCGCGCAGCGCTATTAATAGTGTTCCTGACCCGAAAAGATACGATGACTAAGAGACAGCGAATGTGGCCTTGAGACAGAAGAACTATGGGGAGCCCCATATTGTTGGCACCAAGATCATTCCGTCTAAGCTCGGCAAGGTTCGGGATGTACCGCTGACAGGAACATTTTCTGTTGGCCGCCCAAGAATCTTCGAGGTTTTGATGTTCTTCCACGAGATCAATGCATGCCGCTCGAGACGCGGCAGCAAACGTGTATTCGCTTTGAAGAAGATAAATTAAAGCGAAAATCATCTTGTGATTGTTGTGCCGGTGCCAACTCGAGCATGGACGAAGCTTGCGAAGGGCATGATAGTTTCGGAGTGCGAGGGGGTAGTCGGAACATACCTTCTGGTTGTTTCCCGCATTCAGCATTTTGTGGCTTCGAAGGCACGCGTCGATGGCTTCGCACTCATGACGCAGAAGACCACGCTGCTGGGAGATGGGGTAGCAAGTGTGGAGGAGAGTACGAGTAGTACGGTAGTTTTGCGCCGAATTGCCGAGAAGGATTCGGCAATGCCGGCCATTGCCAGTCTGTTCCTGTCGAGCTTGCAAGCCATCGTTACAAACCAAACTTTGTACGGTGTCAAGCACCGCAGCAACTTTCCGTATCTGGAGCGCTTCGAGTCGCGCGATGACCACCAGGCAAGGGTCTTTGCCGACCTGAGCGGGGATACCCGGGAGGCCTTTTGTCTTCAGCTTGAAGCGCATGAAGATGATGGTGCCTGTTCAGAGGCTATCCAGGTGGACTCGGAGCTGTCGGATGCCGATTCGGAAGAGACAGGACCGCGTCGTCATCGACGGGCGACACGGTCGAGCACCATGCTCGGTGTAGGAATATCCGCGCACTCTCTTCGCTCTTTGTTTTCCCGGCTGAAAGAGAAGGTGGAGCTACAATTCCACGGTAGCGACAAAGAAGTGGGGCATGTGGTGACACAGTCGCACGAGGCAAGCTATTGAGGCTTTCCGGTCCGCTCTCAACCAATTAGTGCCGGAGCCGAACGACCCCATTCGTGAGGCACCAGAATCACCTAACCGTATTGACCAGTCTCCACCGCCCGAGAAGGTGTCGGAAAAGTCGCTCCCGGAGGAGAATCCATCGCCCGACCTTCTCGCGAAGTTGCTGGGCGTCATGAAGTCTTTCTGGCGTGTCCACATCTGCACTTTCCACGACCTGCTCGACCATCAAGCTGACATCTCCGGTGAGTGCCAGGAGGGTAAGGTTCAGCTGCTGGTGCCGGACCATCCCTTCACCACTAGAAGCGAGCGGGGTGCGGACCAACGTGCCCAGAATGTCTCGACACACAAGCACGTGAACGCTTCCATCCCCAAATTCGACGTACTGCCTGCTAAAACTGGCCACGGAATCAATTTCTACAGTGGGCTACAATTCGGCATGTGGCTTTCGCGCCCTAAGTGTTACAGCCGAGAGGTGTACGACGAGGGGAGTGAGGGGGCCAGTTCGTCGAGGAGGAGGCGGCAAAAGGACATCGTGTTTAACATGGGCGACCAGTCCATGGACCACGTCCGAGCTCGAGGTCATTACACGTAAAACCCGGGTATAACAATATATGGCCACGCCTTGGTCACATAGTGGTCTGTTTACTTCTGGCGGAGGAGTGTGCCGCTTTAAGTGCTGTTCCCGCGGGTATGCTACCAAAAGAACGGGTATGTGCTGTCTTCGCGCGCAGCCTGGACAGACTGTATGGATGGAATCCAGCGGTTGGAGCTCGGAGGGGTGGAGACAAGAGCTGACGGAGGGAGTCCCATGACGATGCTTTGACCTGACCAGAAGATTATGAAGCACATGCGCGAGGTTGTGTTGCAGTATTGGACACCTGGGGAGCTTGTGGTAGATTTGTTGAGGGGCACTTGTGTGACTGCAAAAGCAAGCCTAGGGCTTCCGAGATATTGCCGTTTCGTGGGGTGCTATAAGGATGACGACTGCGTCAGTAAAGCTCTACTGAGCTTAGATGAGGCGTTTTGCAAAAGCATTATGCGCTCGGCGTGCAACATTGGTGGCTCTCCGCGGGCTGTGGAGCTTTCCACAAGGCAGTTGGCCGGCGTGAAACGGAATTTGTCTGCCAGGACGAGGAGCGGCCCTGCGGATGCTCCTGCTGGGTGTCCCCGGATGCCATGTCTACCGGACCACTTACTCCGGTTTATTGCGAACTGCGCCGGCAATCCCGTGCTTTCCCTGCGGTATTTACCGGTGTCGGTGGACAACTGCCCAGCGAAATGCCACGCCCTGTTGGAAACGCAGGACCCGGTAACATTACCGGCGGTCGAAGCGATGGCGAGGTATGTGATGGTGTGTATGTCGAGGTTGAAGTACGAAGGTAAGGGATTCGGGATGGTTGCGGACCGGTTCTTCGCGAAAGGAGAAGCGATCCTGCCCTTCTATTGGACGCTCCTGTAGGCAGACTTGTGTGAGCGCACCCGAGAAGATCTACGGAGGTGGAATTTTGGCGGTAGACAAAGAATGTTCTAACCGGGTAGCCCTCGTTGTGAAAAGGCACCCAGATTCCCGTGAAGGTCCGAGCCATAAGGTGGACATTGTACCGGCACCATTTTGTGTGGCTGGGCTTGTGAATGACGCACGGCTCTTGCCTTGAGATCAGGAGGAGCGAAACAGAGGTACTTCTAGAGCGCAAGACACAAACGTGGACCTTTACGAGGATCAAGGGAAATTGTCGCGGAGACGTCTATGTTCACTTACCACCGTTACGATCCTTGCGACGCCTGAGATTCAGAAGAGCGACGAGCTGTTCACAAACTACGGGGATAAATTTAACCTGTAAGGACGTGATTGGATCTTCCAAAATAGCGTGCAAATAGAGAAAGTTGAACACTACATGCCGGTTTGAGAGCCAGTTCGGGGCAGATGAGCCACACTGTCGCATCTGAGAAAGACTTGAGCTCATCCGCAAGAAATAGCGCCCCGGAAAGTGGGCAATTTTGGGGCCGCTATAGCAGGAAAAAGAGGTTTGGGAAGTAATGAAAAGTTAGACTAGGGGGGTGTCCCTAGTGAGAAGGGCTCAGATAGACACTTTTCAAAACACATGAGCAGATAGATTTGCGAAAATGAATCTGAAAAGCAACATCGAGCTGCCCAGGTATTTTCACATGTGCAGAGCTGAGCGCCTGTCACTAGTGACATTATCGAGGTCTGATTTTTCGTTAATTTCTGGAATGCCCATCTGCAGACCTTCAGCCCATGCTTCCAGTCCTGCCATTGACGCTTATGATACTTCAAACGTCGGCAAACACTCCCCGCGTGTGCACGATTTTACAACGACCCCACTACCAGTGTTAGATGGTAGCTGCCACTTGTACGGCTCAGCTCACATCAACTACGACGTAGGTATCGAATGTGTTCTTCTCACCGAGTCTCTCTCTGTTGTGTCCTGCCTGTGGCGCAGCTCTGCATCGATGGCCCCGCCGGCCAGAAGGAATAGAAAGCCTCTTCCGATGCATCGATTTAGCAAGCGTACGCACAAGCAGCGGGAAGGGGAGAATGATGCCCAGGCTGCACCTATCACTGTAACTGGACCGAACCGCAAGGTTAACGGAACTCAGCGCCACCCTGCAGGCAGGTTAACGGGGATTATGCAGCCCCAATTAACGCTGGCGCCGTCTCTGTTTCGTCGAGATGGTGATGAAGCCGATGGCTCCACTGTTCTACTGACTAACGCTGGTACCATAAAACTGGCAGTTCCACCAGGGTGTGCTGCCAATCAGATGCGTCCTTGTCGTGCGTCTATTCAACTTGACTGCAGCTCGGGCACAGCCAACTTCCCTGCCTGGGCCGGAATTGCGTCGGCTCCGCCAGCCCGCGCGCCCGATATTGCCGCCCCTGTCCGGTCTCAATTCTGCCGTGCAGTAGAGAAATCTCATCGTGGGGCTCTGCGTCCTCCTGATGCATCGAGGGTGACACCGACTTCATCTCCACCTCCGCACATGACGTCCCGGAGAATGGTTGAGACTCCCGCTGCAGCTCGCTCACAATCGATCTCCAGTTAGCACATGGAAGAGCTACAAACGATGCCTTCTGAGCACACGAACAAGGCCAGGGCGCTGGAGCCAGAGAACATTGATCAGAAGACAAGGGTCAATGACTACCACGAGAAGCTACGACAGGCCGATGAAGAGCTTCTTGATGTGCGGCTGACGACTAAGGCAACGGTTTCCGAGTTCCTACAACTAGAAGCCGAATTCGAGGATTTTAAGCAGGAGAACGAGAGCCTAAGTGTAGCTCATGGGATTTCTGGTGGCATTCAGCAGGCCATACCGCGTGCCGGATCTGGACGGGGTCAGAGTCGCAAGTGGAGGACACAATTAGGGGCAAAGAACATTCGTCTTCCGAAAACCATCGAGAAGCAGATTCTGCAATCGTGCCACCGCGAAACTGCTGACCTGAACCCAACAAGTTAAGAAGTTCTGTTCCAGTTCAAAACTGGGCGGGTCCCAGTGAGCAGTGCGTGGCGGGGGAGCTTTCCGTGAACGGCCTGCAGCGTGTCGTGCCAATTCCACAAATGGTTCTTGCCAATAGTAAGGAGTACTATA